>VOQJ01047188.1:27463-46968 GCA_015052665.1 Apistogramma diplotaenia | reverse complement strand
TACACAGACTGCTTTGATCACCACAACTGCCACCACACCGGGGACGCAGGTACAGAGTGGCATGTTTAATTCCTTTATTGCATTTATTCCTTATTATTACTTTACAGTTTTTAAGAGCTCTGTCATTTCACAGGTTGAGATAGTGGGAAAACCACAACCAGCTACCCCTAGCCAGCCTGCAACCCCAGGCACCGAACATGAGCTCCAGCAGTACCGTAAGTGTATTCAGAGTTCCCGCTGGGGAATTTATATCTTCACTAATGATTGCAAGTAAATGCATTTTGAAGTAGTTGAAGTTTGATGCTGCTGACTACTGTCAAGCTTGCCTTTGAATACTCAGCTGAAGATTTCTACATCTGTCCCTGATGTAAATGCAATGTGTCCTATACTACAGCTGTGCCAGATGTCTCCACATACCACTATGATGAAAGCTCTGGCTACTATTATGACCCGTTCACAGGACTCTACTATGACCCTAATTCACAGGTAAACAGTCCATAGCAATTCTAAAGCAGTCTGAATCTTCTGAAGGACATTTATGTGCATGTGTCCTGCTTGTGCCCTTCAGCATTTCAATTTGGGTTTTTTGTCTCTGTTTTTCTTTGCAGTACTACTACAACCCTCATGCTCAACAGTACATGTACTGGGATGGAGAGAAACATACCTATATTGCTGCTGCCAGCCAGTCAAACGCAGATGGCGCCCCCCCAAGTGATGGTGCTGCCCCTTCGGACTCACCGTTTGCTACTTCTGGCAGCAAGGAGAAAAAAGATAAACCCAAGAATAAAACAGCTCAACAGGTGCTCATTATACAAGTTCATTCATTAGTACAGTAGCTGACAGAATAATGCAACTCTGATCAAAATGAGGCAGGACCGTGGCTTAAATTTGCATCACTTTGCAAAGGTTTTGTATATGTGCATTCCTAAGTTGGATTTCATCATTTATTTTGTCACCCCTCAAGTTTGACCGTGAGTAAGTTTAAACATGGCTTCTTCTTTTCTTTTTGGTTTATTCTAATAGATTGCTAAAGATATGGAGCGTTGGGCTAAGAGTCTCAATAGACAAAAGGAGAACATGCGTTCCGTCTCTTCGTCCCCTGCCACTGGCTCAGCGGCACCTCCTGGTTATACTCGAGCACCTGGTCACAGTCGCCTAGATGACTACAGAGAGTCTGCCAGTGCTGATGCGGGCTATGCTGTTCTAGAGAAAAAGGTGTGTTTATCTGTAAAATTTTAAGATTTTTATCTGTAAATGTTTGTGAACCCTCAGGGCTTGAGGGTGTGGGAGTGAGTTCTGAGAATGAAATCATAGGACATTAACAAATCGCTTAATCCAGTCAATTTTTCTTTTCTGTCTTGCAGGGGGCACTGTCTGAACGGCCTCAGATTTTTCTGGACCAGATCCGACAAAGTACAGAAGTAAGGAAATGGCATTAAACCATTTTGTTCTAGTTTAGTTGTTTTTTTCCCCCCACATCTTATTTTTTGTTGGGGTTTGAAGTGTACTTTGTTGTCTTTACTGCTCCCTGACCTTGTGTTTTCTTTGAGCAGTCGCCTCCTCGGCAGCAGGGTCTAGTCCCAGCCTACAGTGGAGAAACTGACAGTGAAGAAGAAGGAGGCGAGAAAGATGAAAAAGAAGGAAGACTGACTGACTGGGTTAAACTGGCCTGTCTGCTCTGTAGGAGGCAGTTCCCAAGCAAGGAGGCCCTGATCAGGCACCAGCAGCTCTCTGAACTACATAAGGTGTTTAAATCAAGTTTTACTCTCATACAAACTTGATAAGGAGCACCTGTGTTTTATTGAGGAACAACACCACATTCTGCACATGTCTGCAGGCACTGAGGAAGACCACAAATTGTAGTCACTGCTCTAGAAATGCAGTGAAATTGCAGACAGACCTCTGCATGCACAGTTATATGCATGTGCTTATTATGCACTAAAATAAATGGAAGCTGATTTCTAGTTTCGCAGCATAAGAGAGTGCTCCTTTCACTGCTTTAATTTTGCCTGAAAGTGGAGTCTAGATAAAGTGCAGCAGTCTAATTCCATCTAAAAACATTTAAATAACTAGGCTGAAAAGTTAGGTTAGATTATTTTCCTGTCCAGTGATGTCATTAGCATGTTGTCGTACTCCACTTTAACGGCCATCCATTCAGACTTAGTTTACAGGGGTTTTGAATGAAGGTAGTGTGTCTTCCATGTAAGGCCTGTGTGGACAGAACCAATAAAATGCTGACTAAGTCCAGTTTGACATTCCAGTTGCAGCTGTGTTTTAAATTTCAGTTCTTTATCTGTGCCTTCAGCAAAACTTGGAGCAAAGACGAGCCCAGCAAGAAGCTGCAAGCAAAGAGGTTGGTCAAGCCTCCATGTCAAGCCTCCATATATGTAGCATAATGTCAAAAAAATATTTATTTATTTTATAATTTGCCATCCCTTGTCTGTTATTTTTCCAGAGACTAGCAGATGGACTTGAAGGTCCTGAATTCAAGAAGAGGAAGTTTAACCCCATGTAAGCAGCAGTGATGCCATTAACTAGACTCCTCATCTGAATGTCTTTGTAGTTTTTGGGTTTGTAGTTTTCTATTGATATGACCACGCACTGTTTCCTAAGTTGTTTTATTTTAGTTACAGCTATGTATACTGGTGATGTTTGTTATTCGTGTAACTGTGTAACTTATCTATAGTGTATTTGTGTTTGTGTGTGCCTTATTTTATTTTCTTTCTTCCTGTAGTGATGGGATCACAGACACTAGTCTCGGTGCAAGAATGCTACAGGGAGGTGTGAAAAGAGGGCTCATGTTGCGCAATATGCAAGTGGAGTGACCATTCAACTTCCTGACCCAGAAAGAACAAAGACAGAGCCCAGCACGCAACATTTCACCATTAACATCATATAGATAAATGAATAAATATATATATATATTGAAAAATCTTTATTTTGGTTTGACATCACAGTTACCTCAAAAATGGCAATGCTCAGTGGTAATAATCTTAAACTGATCCTGTAGCAGTAGATGTCAGGATATTGCACAGATTGCACCTTTTTGCTTGCTTCCTGAATGATGCAGTTTTGAGTTCTCACTTGCTTAAGAGCCTGTGTTTGATAAACAAGTTTTATGTGGATGGGAAAACATTTGCTGTCTTTATGTCAGCGAATCGGGATTTCTAATATTACTGTCTATGCACCATAGATTTTTTTTAATTCTATATGCCTTGTCATTCAGTGAATGACTGATCTGGGCATGAATTGTGTACATTTTAGAAAGAGCACTTTTATACAACGGTGGAAGCTAAGAGACTGGCCTCATGAACTGGACAGGATCGTGCTAACACTAGTGTATAGGGTTAAAGTGTCTCAGTTTATCATTTTACTGCAGGTATAGATTCACATTGTAAACGCTAACTTTTCAGACTTTTTTTTTATTTCTGTATTTGTTCAGTAATGTGACTGTGTTTCATCAAGCTCATGTAAATAAACTCAGTACATTTTCACCAATATTGATTCATATATTGTGTGGGCTAGCCCGTAAACTGTAGCTAACATTTCAACATTTTATCTTCAAATTTCCAAAGCTGTTTCTCCGCACAAAAAAGAGGAATGTAGTGCAACACTGCCATATGCTGAAACTGTACAGCTGTTGCAAACTTGGTTTGTTTCTTAAATGAGTTGTGCTCAAGTTGCCTCTGAATGGTTTCCATAGCGATCAGCAACAAACTCGGTTCTTGGTTTGCTGAGGGCCGTATAGTAGGAGCGAAAACATGAACAGCACTGCGGTTACCTGTAATAAATAATACAATTATCTTCCTTTAGTTCCGATTACGTTGAAAAGTAACATTCAGTTACATTTTGTTTCTGTCTCCAAGTATTGGCAACATTTCTGATACAACGCTAAACTTCGCAAAGAGCTAGCTCGGCCGGATAGCAGTCATTAAGTAAGCAGGTTAGCTTTGGTATTAATCAACCGTATTGTAGTTCTTGTAATAAATGTTTATGGGTCTGTTACTGCTTGTCAAAATATAAAGCTCGCTAACCAGGATGTCTGACTTTGAAGAAGACCCAGTCTTATCGGATGTGGAAGGGCAAGAGGAACATCCGAAAGTAGCCGAAGATGAGAAGGTAAAACGGGAAAGAAAAGGGGGGGTGTCATAAACGTTACTAGCTAATTCAGAGGTTCTGGGACGTTGCATTGTAGTTACTCGTTAATAAGACGTACTAACGATCCATTTTTTCACGTATTTACTCAGTCTGGTAATTCAGTAAGAATTACTGATCACCCAAACACAGAATAGGTCAGGGATGGACAACTCCAGGCCTCGAGGGCCGGTGTCCTGCAGGTTTTAGATGTGTTCCTGATCAACACACCTGAATCACCTCCTCAGTATGAAGTCAAGTTCTCCAGAGTCCTGCTAATGACTTCTATATGTGATTCAGGTGTGTTGGATCAGGAACACATCTAAAACCTGCAGGACACCGGCCCTTGAGGCCTGGGGTTGTCCATCCCTGACTAGGTCATCTGTGTACCATAAATCCTACACAGAAAAAGGTGCTAGTAGTATTTGTAGTTACTCACATTTCCAAAAGTGACCCAGCAGAAACTGTCCTAGCAAAACAGTGAAACCAGAGTTGCGTCTTACACTCACTGGACACTTTAGACCAATGTCAGTTCTTTACATTCTGGGTGCGTCCGGCTAGTAACAGGTTGGACTCACTTTTTACTTCGGAACTAGCTTGATTCTTAGTAACAGATTCAACAACGTGCTGGAAACATTCCTCTGAAGTTTTGGTCCATATTGTATCAGCTGCTGCAGATATATCAGCTGTGATGATGTGAATCTCCCGTTTCACCACATTCCAGAGGTGATCTGTTGGATTGAGATCTGGTGACAATGCAGGCCATTTGAGTACAGACTAGGTTAAAGAGACCAGTTTAAAATGATACGAGTTACACTCCATTGCCAAAAGTATTCACTCGTCTGCCTTCACACGCATATGAACTTGAGTGACAATGCCATTCTCTAACCCAGAGGGTTTAATGTGATGTCAGCCCATCCTTTGCAGCTATAACAGCTTCGGTGCTTCTGAGAAGGCTTTCCACAAGGTTTAGGAGTGTTTTTATGCGAATCTTTGGCCATTCTTACAGAAACGCATTTCTGTGGTCAGACACTGAATTTGTACCAGATTTTGTATTATAAGCTGGCTCGCAGTCTCCCCACTAATTCATCCCAAGGTGTTCTAGGTCAGGAGGTCAGGACGCTCCGCACCGATCTTGAGCTAATTTGAAGGCCACATGAAGTTTGGAGGTCTGTAGCGACTGACTGTAGAAAGTTGGTGACCTCTGTGCACTATACGCAGACTGCCTGCTGTCATTTTACGTGACCTGCCACTTTGTGGCTGAGTTGCCGCTGTTCCCAATCACTTCCACTTTGTTATAATACCACTAACAGCTGACTGTGGAATATTGAATAGCAAGAAAACTTCACGACTGAACTCGTTGCACAGGTGGCAACCCTGGAATTCACTGAGGTCCTGAGAGCGACCCATTCTTTAACAAATATTTTTAGAAGCAGTCTGCATGCCTAGATTCTTGGTTTTATACACCTGAGGCCACGGAAATGATTGAAACACCTGAATTCAATGATTTTCGATGGATGAGGGAATACTTTAGGCAATATAGTGTATGTGATGTGACATGTTACCAATTATATCTCACCTCTGTACTTCCACAGGTTGAAATTTGCCATTTGACCCAAGACACCATAAGCCACGGGTTGTCTTTACTTTGCCGAACAGGAAATGGATTAGCGCATGCATTTGTCCAGCTGGACCTTCAAAAAAAGTAAGCGGTCAAGATACAGGCAGAGCAAAACTGCCTTGTTTTAAATGTGTCAGTCACATCCATACTAGTTTTCTCCTCTCCTTCTCTCCCCCTCAGAGGACTCACTGATATAGCTGCAATCAGCAATTACAATCACATTCGTTTTCTGGATTTATCCAACAACAACATTACTGATCTTACTCCTTTGGCATCCCTGACCCAGCTGCTCTGGCTGAAGGCAAGGAGAGATCTCTTATTCATTAAGTTAAAAGACATCTTTGGAGCTGTCAGTAACATTCGCTTTAACTGATGGTACATATTGAATGTAACTTGTCTTTTGCAGGTTGACAATAATGCTGTGACGTGTTTCAAAGGGCAACCTTTTGCTCAGCTGACCTATTTGCAGTGGCTGAGTATGGCAGCTAATCAGCTAACAGATGTAGATGGTCTAGTCGGGCCTGCCTTAGAAAGACTCAATCTTACAGGTTGGTCTGTTGGTTTAATGATAGATAAAGTGGAATAAATTTATTCAGCTAATCTGTTGTTTTCTAAGGGAAGGCCGGTCAAGTTAGAAACGGTTAATAGTTGGTTCCTCCATCCTTTATCCAGGGCTTAGAGGCTGTCCTGTAAATATAATGATATACAGTAACTGACATTCAGATATTGCTGCTGTTGTTTGATATAAACAGTCAAAAAGGTGGGAATTTGCCATTTCGTGTGTTATCATTGTTATCAGCAAGATTTTGCTTATCTAAAGGCTAACAGATATTTCCCAACAAACCTTCCGCGCAGGCAACCGTATTCAGAGAATAAATGGTTTCCAGAAGGGCAGTTTTGCAAATCTCGTAACTCTAGAGCTGAGAGGAAACCACTTGGAAACCACTGATGGCATCAACCTTCCAAATCTGCGGCAGTTATATCTGGTAGGAAAAGTGTCTTTGTTTGGTTACTAACATAAGCGTGCCTGATGAAGTTTGTCCACTACCACCACTTTTAATCTGCATGTAATAATCCAAATACTGTCTGTGACTGCATGTGACTAGCCTTGTATTCTGTTTAGGCCCAAAATGCTATCAGATGTCTGGAGGGTTTGGAGAAGTTAGAGCGCCTCACCACACTTCATCTTCGAGACAACCAGCTAGAGTCGCTGGAAGGCCTCAGTACCAGCATGAAGTGTCTCCAGTACCTCAATGTCAGGTACGTCCAGTCATGTAAAAAAGAAAGTTTTTCGCGGGACTCTAAGCAGTGCTGTGAAAAACTAAGTACACTCCATGCATGTAGCATGAAGAAACTGTAATCTGTAACTTTATCAGTTTCTCAAATTGTTGTGGAAGAATTTTGGCCCACTCTTCTTTACAGTGCTGCTTCAGTTCATTGGGCTTTACTGGCATTTGTTCACACACAGCTCTTTTAAGGTCCTCAGGTCAGTCGGGTTGAGGTTTGGACTTTGAGTGGAGCATTGCAGCAGCTTGACCTTTTTCTTTTTCAGCCATTCTGTTGTGGATTTGCTACTGTGCTAGGGATCATTGTCCTGTTGCATGATCTAATTTTTGGCCAACCTTTAGGTACAGTTGACTCTTGCATACTTTAGTATACAGAGGAGTTTGTGTTTGCTCAACTACTGCAAGGTGCCCAGGTCCTGTGGCAGTAAAACAAGCCCAAATCGTTATTCTCCACCACAGTGCTTGACAGTTGATATGAGGTGCTTATGCTGATGAGCTGTGTTTAGTTTTCACTACACATGGTGCTGTGTATTATTGCCAAAGATCTCCTCTTGTTTGTCCAAAGGACATTGATCTAAAAAGTCTTGCTTGTTCAGATGCAGCTTTGGGAATCTAAACTGTGCTGCCGTGTTCTTTATAAGAGAGAAGAGGCTTTCTCCTGGCAAGCCTCTTCTCTCTTATGTCATGAACTTTAACATTTAACATGCTGTCAGTGTCAGACTCTGCTCTGCAGAGTCTAGCCTCGAGGTCTTATTCTAATTGCTCTGAGCACTGCAAGATTTGACCTTGGGGTGAATTTGCTGGGATGTCCACTCCTGGGAAGATCGTGGTATTGTGTTAACTCACACCTGAATGCTCCAGACCAGCAAACTAACTGAACTTGTGCATTTATAGAGATGGTCACACTTGCCAAGTGCTCAAATAATCAAGTGCATTTGATTAGCAGCACCTGGCAGCTACTTAGCCTCTTAATCCCCATGGAAGCAGTGAGGGTGTACTTAGGACTAGATGAGTCCTGTGACAACTTTCCTTTAAACATGACTGTAGTTGTATTGCAAAATTAAAGATTTGAGCCCTAATAATGGCTACCATAATCCAGTCAGTAAAACATGAAAAATTATATCGCCCAAATATTAATTCCATAATTTGTCTTCTGTCCCTCTCCCTCAGAGGCAATGCGATCATAGATGAGAATGCTCTACAATATGTTGGCCTTCTGTCACAAAGCCTGCGTGTGTTGGTTCTTTCTGGGAACCCAGTGGTGGAAAATTCTGAATACCGGCTAAATGTACTGATACTACTGCCAGAGTTGGAAAGGCTTGACAAAAATCCTGTCTTCCCCGAGGAGAGAGCTGAAGCCTGGGAAAGAATCAGGGTAACAAAAGCAGAAAATTATATTTTAATTTTTGCTTTTGTTGTTTGTTTGTTTTTTAACCCCTTTTGATTCAATCATGTGTGTCATTGCAGGAACAGCAAGAAGAGGAAATGGATGCGCCATAAGATGTGTAATTAGGGCCGAAGTGGGGAAGTGACTGCCTTGACTTTTTTGAAATGACAGGCCTATTGTGTATTGATGAGTGACTGATTACATCTCTATATGTCTTGAGAAAGCACCCTGTATGATTAATCATCCATGACTTTGCACTTAAAAGTTGCTGGCATTTCTCCACGCTTACAGTGACAGACAAGCTATTTTTAAACAATCAAAATGTGAAAAGGTTTAATTCTGATGCAAAAGTAAATGTAAAAAAGGAGGGAAATCTATTGGAGTTGCAAAGTAAAGTGCCACTGGGCATGTTTTGATATCAATACCTTGCATTATTCATAGATAGTTTTATTAGACAATCTTTCCTGTTTCCCTGAGTAAGGATGAGAGTGCAAAATCTGGCACTGCTTCCTAGTAGGCAGCCATCCAGCTACGGTTTTAAAGGGACAGCGACACTACAGCCCTGTATTGGAAAATCAGCAGATTTCACTGAGGTACACTGAGATATACTGTATTACAGTGCAGAATCTAAATATCGTAACAGATCCCGCATTCATTTTGACCGATTGTGATACTTGAATCTGTGATTTTCATTTAAATACGCCATCAGCATTTCACAAATACAACCAGGAAGTTAACCTTCATAAGCCTTCATAGAAAACATACATATTATAATATTTTTTTTAGAAAATGCAGTGCAAATCCTCTTGTGGACGCCTATATCAGTGGCGTGTTATTGTTACTGATATTTTGGAACTGTACCGATTTAATAAAATACACCGGAATGAAGCAACACCCGATCTGTACCTTGAACACGCTGCGCTTGACTGACGAAGGCGGCTTACTACGCTGCTCTTCCTCCAATGGTTGGATTCGGTGGGAGTGGCTGTTTGAGGAAACAAAACCCGTCCTGTGTGACAGTCTCCCCTCCTCTCCTCTACTTAACACCGGCAGCTTACGGCGGTGTGGCGCAGTGTTGAAACTACGACACCCGGGAAACGGTCTTTTCATTAAATTAATTACGATTGTTGCTAAATCGGTCCTTGCATCCATAAACCATGACTAGCTACCACAAACCAGATGAAAAAACTCTGCAGGCACTGAAGGACATCGCCTACAGGCTCAGGATCAACTCCATCAAGGCAACATGCGCCTCCAACTCCGGGTAAGTTATTCAGAGTTGCCCACATTAGCCGGCGTATTAAAAATCACATCACTGTCCTGTATACGAGGAATATAGTAAAACATGGCCTCTGTTGTAAAATTACTATGACTAAGGCACGCGCTGCCCCCAGGCCTGGTTGCACGTGCTGCCAATTATGTTCGCGCGGTTACGTAGGGACATCAAACCGCTAGCAGCAGGTACGCCAGTGCGACCCGTTTCCCAAACGGTAGCCTGTGAGGTGAGCGGTTATCTGAGTCCGCAGCTAGTGCTAAGGCTACCATATGCTAGCAGTTTGTGTGTGTCTTTTTACTGCACAAATTGAATGACGGCCTGTATTTATCGGTGGCTAGACTCTTGGGCACTCTAGCCTAGCATATATGCTTATAATACTTTGAAGTCCAGTGGCTATCGGCACAAGCAGGAGTTCAACAGCTAACAAAATGATGATACGAAAGAGTCAAACTTTTTGCAGCTGCCTTTTGGACTGTCGAATCGCCAGTTTAAGGGAATTTGCATACAGAATGGTAAACTTGGGGAATATTATACCATAAATACTGACGTTCCCAGAATCTTTGGTGCCGACGTTGGTGTCTTCCTTGTCCCTAAAGGGAGGTAATCCAATAGGTTGATTTTAAGTCCGACCGGGAAGTAGAATGTGGCGAGGACGAGCTCTGTCGGGATTTGCGTGAGCACCCTTTGCTCCATTGTTCAAAACTGAAAGTACAATTTGTGAATAGCCGCTCGTCAACTTGTCATGAACCACAACACTTTGTTTAAACTAGTTTAAAAACAGTTTTGAATTTAATATGATTTAATAGACTAAAACTTATTGTTACACATCTTGGTTTTGTATCTTGTTTCAACAAAAGTGTAACTTAAATATGCAATGATCACAACTTTACACTATTTGTAGCATGTCAGTAACCTGGCCATATCCTTAATCTGTGCTTGTTTTCCTACATTTATCCAGAAGTCTGTTGGCTTGCATTGTGTATTTTTTAATTATTTTTATCTCAAATGCACACTTGATACAAGCTTGATAAACCTGTTGTTTCCTTTTGTAAGTAGACAAGGAAATGGCTGAGTTTATTGTGGCTGCACTATGAGGGCAAACAGTCTCCTATTTAAACAAAGGACTTTTTATTTTTGACTTCGTAAAAGGATGTGCCTCAATAGTAACTGGAGCGTTACATTTGTGTCTCTCTTTATGACTTCTGACTCTACTTCATTCCTCAGCAGGTTAACGCTCAACAGAAGAACACGTGGTAAACAGAGGATTGGCTTTTTATATTAAAATGTTCATGCTGGTGTACGTTTGGATAGGATAACTTGTTCCTAGCATGGTTGATATGCCACTTAACAGACATAGGGAAGCTGAGATGAGTTGGGTAATGTGGAATTTCTAAATGATTACAATACTGAACCACTGTGTAGCAACTAACAGTTTCACAAGTTTTTTTTTTTTTTTAAAGCTCGGAGTTGTGGTAACCCGGCTGCCTTGTTGAGGTGATCATGTTACAAAAAATAACAATTAACAAAAGATGGCTCGTCCTAAAGAGCATCATTGTTTGTCAGTGTTAATGTTTGGTGTGTCGTGTCGAACTAAAATCAAGTGTGTTTTTTAGGATTTCTGAATGCAGCAGAACAAGCATGTTTATGCACTTTTTGGTGAATTTTATTTTCTAATACAGTGACATTCATACTCTGACACAGTAGCCTTTCTGTTGTTCTCACTCCCCAGCCATCCCACATCATGCTGCAGCGCAGCCGAGCTCATGTCCGTCCTCTTCTTCCACACCATGCGCTACAAAGCAGATGATCCTCGCAACCAGTGCAACGATCGCTTTGTTCTCTCCAAGGTTGGTGCATGGGTTTTTTTTGGCGTTTTTTTAGTTGAGGTTAATTGTTCTGCAGTTGATCAGCAAACCTGAGATCTGTTAACTCTTTTGTTGTTGTTGCCAGGGTCATGCTGCACCTGTCCTGTATGCTGCCTGGGCAGAGGCAGGTTTTGTCAAAGAGTCCGATCTGGTTAACCTGCGTAAGATTGACTGTGACTTGGAGGGACACCCCACACCGGTAAGTCAGTAATTCAGTCCCCTTTTTGTTATTTCTCTAGAGGAAAAGAGAAAATTGTGTGCAAGACATTTTGTGTATCAAGTGTAACTTCAGCTTTTTCCCAATGTCTTCTTTTCAAACGCAGAAACTGGGTTTTGTTGATGTAGCTACTGGATCTCTGGGACAGGGTCTTGGAGCTGCTTGTGGCATGGCCTATACTGGCAAGCACTTTGACAAATCCAGGTTAGTATGTGCATGAATGGGTGTATAATTATTGAGATGTCAAAAAACCTGCTCTTTAAAACCTGCATAGGATTACTTGAAGTATCTTTGCACATAGTGGCATAAAGTGGAGGCTTTTTATGGTGGTATTAGACCAAGATTACTTAAAGGCAGTCCTCTGCACTCTTAACTAGGGAGTCTCTTTAGTGGTGAAATGCTCTTAGTACTGTGTTGTTCACAAGAGAACATGAATTTGTTAAAACATCAGTAATGTACTCAAAGTAGAAAAAAATATCAGTGAGATTCTCATGACTGTTTGTGTTGGTTGTTGTAGTTACCGTGTATACTGCATGCTGGGTGATGGAGAGTGCTCAGAGGGCTCAGTTTGGGAGGCCATGGCCTTCGCTTCCTACTACAAGCTGGACAACCTGGTGGCTATCCTAGATGTTAATCGGCTCGGTCAGAGTGAGCCAGCTCCCCTGAGACATGACATGGAGACCTACCGCAAACGTTGTGAAGCCTTCGGGTCAGCACTTTTGTATTTTACGTTTTCATTTTTAACGTCTAATCTAATATCTATAAATACGTTATCAAAATTATGGTGTCTTTTCTTTTTTTTTTCTTTTTTTGATCTCTTGACTACTTTCTTTTCTCTTCTAGCCTCCATCATTTAATAAATGTGATGGTTACCAGGCAGGTTTGGGGTTAATATCTGCTGTGTTTATAGGTGGAACACATACGTTGTGGATGGGCACGATGTGGAGGAGCTGTGTAAAGCTTTCTGGCAGGCTCAGCAGGTCAAAGGTAAACCTACCTGCATTGTCGCCAAGACATTCAAGGGCAAAGGCCTCAAAGGTAGGTGTGCATATCTTTTTTTTATTTTTTTTGAATATTTGCTGTGTTTACTGTTTTGTGAATTTTAAACATGAGTGTTTTCCTCTTGCGGAAAGGTATTGAGGATATGGATAACTGGCATGGAAAGCCAATCCCCAAGGACAAAGTGGATGAAATCCTGAAGGACCTACAGTCACAGATCCAGGTGCCCAATAGACAGGTGTCCCCTGAGCTCCCCAATGATGATACAGCACTGGCCGACCTCAGCCCCATCTTACTGCCTACACCTCCAGAATACAAGAAGGGAGACAAGGTACCTTCAGAGTTTCTTATTTTAGTTTTTAGGAGTAATGGGTACAAAGAGTAATGGGAGACTGAGTAGTCAGCAGTTTAAAGTTCGGTTAAAGTTGAGATTTTTTTTTTTTTTGTCCTGTCATCCACATGCAAACTCCTGCCAGGACAGATATTGAGAAACTATTTGCAGTGTTAACATGTAGATAGAACAGAGACAGACATCAGTATTTACTAGTTCCTATCTAGGGATGTGCATGATTAGACAACTAGTTTAAAGTTTACTACCCTGGTTAGTGGATACCAAACATGCTGAACTAATTTGTCATATTAAAGGAGGAAGCAGTTTAATTCTCGGGTTTGAGGTTTTATCTTTCAATTAATTACAAATGCAAAATGAGAAGATTTCATCCTTTGAAATTAGAGCAATGAAAATATGTCTGTCAGATTAATATGAAATATTACTGCTCAGCTAGAGCAATGCATAACCTGATAACCTGGAAGAAAAGCAGGCAGATGTTGGTAGCACTGCTAACCTGAAGCCCACACTGCAGTATGACATCATGTGTGCAGCGTTGTGCAATGGTAACCTCTTCAAATATCTTTGAAGTATTTGTACAGTGTGTACAGGGCTTAAAGTTTTGTTGCCGTGTCAGAACTCCAGTCTGCTTCTTTTTAAAAAAAAAAAAAAAAATTCACTGTGCAGGATTATGTCTGAGATATTCCTGCTGCAGGTTTTAGTAACTACAGCAGGAATATCATCATGTATGTTAGAGATGGAAACGTAATTTCATTTTAACTTTATTGATTTTGGCTTTGAATTAGTTATTGGAACTTTTTTCTGCATTTTGTTAGAAATAACAGATTTTTTTTTTTCTAGAGAAATTGTAATTTTCAGGATGGTGAATGTTTGAAAGCAGTATGTGAGTGCACATGCCCTGTGAACGGACATGCATTTTCATATAACCAGAAGATTTCTAATATGGTGCTAGAATACTTATCTGGTTGGGATGGGTTCTTTCTCACTTGACAGTGTATCAAAGTAGTTAAGCATGGTAGTCGGGGCTGTTTGGTGTTTAACCCATTTGTCTTTTTCTGCTCTGTTAGATGGCAACAAGGCAGGCATATGGTGTGGCACTGAAAAAACTGGGCCAGGCAAGCAAGAGAGTGGTGGCCCTCGATGGAGACACCAAGAACTCAACCTTCTCCGAGACCTTCAAGAAGGCCTTCCCTGAGCGTTACATTGAGTGTTTCATCGCTGAGCAGAATATGGTAAACAAGGCTTCAGCCCTCAGGGGGACTTCAGTGCCTTTCCCTCAGTTTGTTTTAGGGTGTTGCTAACTGATAGTTCCATGGATCGATAGCTTGACTTTGTAACAGTTATGAAAGACTAGTAAACTTGGTTTGCTCTTCACTGCCATAATCTGCTCCAACTGAGTTTAATCTGTCCCTCGACATTCTTGCACACGATGATCTGACCTCTCTGCCGCCTCACTTGTGACCAGTTGACTTTGCCCTTTGCACTTAGATCCTTACTTAATGTCCACTTGATGTCTCCTCTTACTACTGCAGGTAGGAGTGGCCATTGGCTGTGCCACCCGTGACCGCACAGTTGCATTCGCCAGCACATTTGCAGCCTTTTTCAGCAGAGCCTATGACCAGATTCGAATGGGAGCCATCTCCCAGTCGAATGTCAACTTGGTAGGGTCTCACTGCGGAGTCTCCATTGGTAAGCTTTCCACTTGAGTGCTGCTGGATTCCTGTCGGGCAGAACGGGTATGAGTTTCTGTGCTTGACTCATTATATTCTGCCTTTAGGTGAGGATGGACCATCCCAGATGGCCCTTGAGGACTTGGCCATGTTCCGTGCCATCCCTACTTGCACTGTGTTTTATCCCAGTGATGCAGTGTCCACAGAGAGAGCAGTTGAACTGTCGTCCAACACAAAGGTTGGTGGCCACCTTGTGGTAGCTTGTCGTCCTTCAGTTGTTAGAGTGCAGTTAATGTATTGTAATGCATGCCTTTTCATTTTTAGGGTATATGTTTTATCCGTACAAGTAGACCAGCCACTGCAGTCATCTATTCCCCAGATGAGAAGTTTCAAGTGGGCGAAGCTAAGGTAATGATTTGATATTGTAATTTTACATTTGTATGCAGTTGGTCTTCATACAAGGACGGACACGCAAAAATGTTTCTACATCCATGTCTGTGTGACCAGGTGGTGCGTCAGTCTGACAATGATCAGGTGACTGTGATTGGAGCTGGTGTGACTCTGCACGAGGCCCTCACTGCTGCTGATAAGCTTGCTGCTCAAGGTAACCCACACTGCCCTCTAGTGATATATGCTGGTATTGAGGACATGTAGGCCTAAACCAGGGAATAAGTCATCCGCTAGCCAGTGAACTCGTATATTTTCTATAAATCTGTAAATTAATATTCTTATACTTTTTAAATAGGAAAGAACATCCGTGTGATTGACCCGTTCACCATCAAGCCTCTGGATGCTGCTACCATTCTGGCCAGTGCCAGAGCAACAAGGGGACAGATTATCACTGTGGAGGACCACTACAAGGAAGGTAGGTTGTTCAGGTCACGTGTTTGAGTGTGTGCTTGTATAATGGATCGGAAGTTTGTGAGTGGGCAGGAATTCCACGGATGTTTTTAATGAGGGATCTGTTGCCATTTGTTTCACCCCTTTTGGTTGCTGATTTGTCATAGAAAAAAAGTGTTATCAGCTTATTTGTGTATTTATTCTTCTTGATGGGCCATTTCATCTGCCCAGGTGGTCTCGGTGAAGCAGTGCTGTCAGCAGTGGGAAGTGAGCCTGGTATTGTTGTGACCCGTCTGGCAGTGAGTGGGGTTCCCCGCAGTGGCAAGCCTCAAGAGCTTCTGGACATCTTTGGCATCAGCGCCGAGTACATTGTCAAAGCTGTGACTCAGACCTTTGCAAACTAAGAACAGCACTTCATCTTCCCCCTTGTTTGTGTTTTTTTTTTTTTAAAATATAAATAATCACAACAAACCTGCAGCTTTGTGGCACAGTCACAGGAACGCCTAACTTCTTTTTCCAGCTTCAGTTGCAGTGTGCTAACTCTGTATTACTATCGAAGATGAGTGCTGTGTGGTCAGAGCCTGCAGTGCTAACAATAGTCCCCAATGTGTACCTTCCAGTACCATCACCTCCAGTTATGTTCTACTGTCTTGCAAGATGCAAAAATGAAAATCACTGAATACTGTATTTTAGGAATTAGGCTGACAGACATAAGAACCTGTTACACAGCAGTGTGTCATGGTTGTGATGCACAGGAAACTCAGGCTGCAGCATCTCTGGCAACAAACATCAATACTCTGACATTCCTGGCAACCATTCCTCATGTCCTCTTTTTGCTCATAGTCGTACCTATTTTTTTTATAAGAAGCACTGTTACCATTTGTCATAAATGTCATTTACTAGATTACTTTTGTACTTGTGTTCAGTAACTGCCTTTAGTGCCCAGCTCTTCAGTTTTTAAGTGTGATTCTTGACCACATGGGTTTCATGCAACATTTCTAGCATTCAAGCTCACTGAGTCCTGCTATTACTGCTGTGATGTGTTGAAATAAAAATCATTCATTCAATGCTGTCTTATTTATTTTAGCAGAGGCTTTATGAATAGCAGTGTGTGGATAAATCCAAGCTAAATGTTAACTATTTAATGGGTTACGATGGAGCTTTGCACAGGAGCAGGGTGGTTTCATGAGAAACGTGGCTAGAAGTTGAGCGTGTAGTCATGAAGTATGAGGACTCAAAAATGCATAAAGCTTTGACTGTAAAGGTAAAAATACGAATGGAATCGCAAAGTTTTTGTACACTGGTGGATTCTGAAGGAGTCCAGATGGGACTCGGCTCATTAGTTTTCTGTGAAATGGCAAATGCTAGTTGGGTTGTCAGAATATAGTACAGACACTAATCCTAATCTAGTACGATGAATGTGTTCACTTTACCCAGTTTGGTTTATGACCTAGACATTCCCATCACCTGAAAGGTTAAGCAATAAAGTGCCTTTTGTCATAACACGATCCTACAAAGGATAAGTGGAAGATGGATGGATGTTAAATGACTGATAAATCTGCTTTGAAATGGTGAGCATTCCGTTTCAAAGCCGATAGTCTTCAACTCAAAGCACCACTTTGCCAAACTGCAGCCTCAGATGGTTCATGATTGCAGATGTTAAGTTTTACTGAAGTTGATTAAATTTCCCTTTCGGCAAACTGTTATCGTAGATGTTAGATGAAGATTTTGAACTGACTTAACCATGTTCATTCAGAGTGAGAAAGCTTTACTGTGACCTAAACATGTAACTGTACCCAAAGAAGGAAGCTTGATATTTATGTTGGATATCCTGCAGTCATTTTTTTTCAGTGGAAACTGTAAATCCAGGGTGTTGTCAGACAGAAGTTAAAAAAGGGGTTGAATGTGGTCGGCAGATGACCGCACGTTCCTGTCGAGATTTAAATGAATCATCTTTGGACACATCACTATTTACTTTGGAGGAGCACATCAGGACCTGAGTAGTTCATTGTTTAGTGTCAACTTGTCCACAGTGCCATTTGGAATATGTCTGGATTCTCTTGAGCTGCTGAGCAAATAAAACGGAGCTGTCAGCAGGTTTCACCCGACAGTGAAAATCCCAGTTTGGCTCCACACTCAGCTCACACTTGGGGGGGGGGGGCAAGTGTGAGGATGTACATACTCCAGTAGTCCATGTATCCATGTATAGAATGTCAAGATGGCCTCACTGTTTATTTCTCAAAATTCATGTTTAAATTCATACATACATGCTAGTGGAAGTTTGCCAAAGATGGTTGCCTCTGACCTGACCTGTGTACCAACTGTCTCTTGTTGAATATACTCAACTACCATTCCCATTCACTCTGGAGAAAGCAGTAAAACTGACAGCGGTTTAAAAATGCATGTGCCAAATCACGACTAAAATCCATCACGAGTGTATGAAACTTAATGCGTCCGATTTCCCTTTTTTCCTGTTGGTGTCTCAACTGTTCCATGAGAAGAAAAAAAAACACCGTTCCACACAGTGTTCACAGACAGTTATGAAAAGAAGAGGAGACAAGGAGGAGCAGGGTGTGTCTGTGTATTCCATGGTGCAACAATCGAGGCCCTTTATTAACACTGTGAGAATTTTTTTTTTTTTACCTCTCTGCCTGCTAGATATGCCTCCCCATCTCTCTCTCTCTTCCTCTTTCTTCATCTGACCATTCCCTCTGAGCAGGGAGCATGTGCAATATGTTTAAGCACTGCTTCAAGGTGAATCAGAACAGGAGGGAAACCACAGCTTTTACTCTGTACTCACAATCCCAAATTCTAGGGTTTTCTGAAGAACTGTCAGCCTGTCTGAGTCGACTTCTGACCATCTGAGCTTTCAGTGCAGTTGCCGCTTCTTGGCTTCAGCTCTGAAGATTAGAAATTAAAACCTTTGGGCTTCTCTTTATTTAAAAAACACTCAACAACGATGCAAATGCCAAGGACGTGGATTGTGTTCATCTGTCTGAGTGGAATAACTTCATCGGGACAAAACCTAGACTCTCGTCATGGCACGGATGCTTTAATGGAAATCTCCACTGACACACCTGAATTATTAATAGCGCCCATTCCTTCACCGAGGATTGATGCAGGAGGGACATTGTTGGACACACATGCTGTTGGTAAGCTTTGAATTTCCACCCATTTTTATCTGCACTCTTTTGGCTAATAAACATTTTAATATGCAAGAATTTTAACCTATTTAACGAAGAAGAAGAGCAAAAATCAAACAGTGTTTTCCTTTATATTTGCTTTATGTTGCCTTCGTGAAGATTTGCATCTCCAAGCAAATGGCGACAAGGAGACCGAGCAGGAAAAAAAAGATTTTAAAAACCTGGAAGCTGGTAGAAGAAGGAGGAGCGCCTGGGGGACGAGAAAACATGCAGCTACGGTGGAGTCCATCGCATATAGAATAGTATGACTAAACTCTGCATATACAGAAAATCAAAACACGTTATAGTTTTACTCATGTGGCCCTTTTGCAAGACTTGTGTTTACATGTAATGATTCCTGCGGTGGTCTGCTGCTGTTTACTGTAGGCAGGTTTGGGGCGACCCATGAACAGCTGGAGAAAGCGTGGAACAGGAGAGGACGTGAGCAGCGCTCTTCTGGCTGCACTCAGACAACTTCATGCTGAGAAGAGAAGGCTGATGGACCTCAGCAAGGCACGAGAGGAGGAGGAAGATGATGATGATGATGATGATGATGAAGATGAGGATGATGATGATGATGATGATGATGATGATGATGAAGATGAGGATGATGATGAATGATGGATGGATGATGAATGATGGATGATGGATGGATGATGGATGGATGATGAATGATGGA
>VOQJ01047188.1:9613-24177 GCA_015052665.1 Apistogramma diplotaenia | reverse complement strand
ATCCTTGTGAACCAAAGTGGAAGCTTCAGGGAAAACTGAGAAAAAGAGAGTTGCAGGGAAATGAAGCTGCGGAGAGTTCATATATGCAGTAGGGGACAAAGTCAACAGATAAAGTTGAGAGGATGCAGTCTGGAGAAATTTTACTGAAAAAATGACGACGTCTTCTTATCTTCTAGATGGAAAACAGACATTAGGACAGAAAGACGGCAGCTGGATGGCTACATGATGCCTGACACGTGACCTCATTAGTTGTGAGAGCAGCAGCTTCCCACTGTCTCTGCAGCCATGGTAGTTAGGCCCTCGCTTCTGCAGCGCTGCATAGACAACAGACTGCGAACAAACTCATCTTGACCTAAACACAACTTACACAGCAGGAGACAATAACTAAGGTCACTAATGACACCAGAATCCTCCCTTTCAATAGATTGTCTACAGACTTGCAATTGTACATCATCATGTGGTCCCACTGAGGTATGTTAAGAAATAGAAAGTGACTGAAAAAGCTGGGAGAACAGAAATCAAACACAAGTTACTTAATGTAAAACAAACCACAGCTGGCTGGTTTTAGCTAGCAGTGTGCTTCTGTTTCATGTCATGGAGTCATTTCTAGTGGTGCCTTGCTTGTGGTTCAGTGATTGAGGTATGAGTGGTGAAAACTGGAGGCAACATGTTGCAGGGAGCTGGGATCTTTCTCAGGCAGACTGGGCTCACTTCCAGAATCTTACTTCATTATGCATTTAAATAATGTGTAATAAATACAGAGAGCTTTCAGACCCTATGTAATGCTTCTGACTCATTTGGAAAAAATAGGACACATGTATTATACACAATAATAGCTACACTTCATATCATTTAAAAAGCCTGAAATATCCAATGCACTTAAGCATTCAGACACTTTGCAGCTGAGCTCTGGAGCATCTTTCTTTCAATCAGCCTTGAGAGTCCACAACTAGCATTAAAGCCCATCAGTGCATAGCTGAATTCATTGCACTTAATTAAAAAGGTCTGACAGTTGATGGTGTCTGTCAGAGTTCACACCAACTCAAGAAGTTCAGAGAATTATCTGTTAACCTCCAAGACAAGATTATGTCGAGGCCTGAGGGAGGACACAAAGTCATTTCTGTAGCATTTAAAGTGCCCAGGAGCACGCCACCTTCATCCTCAAATGGAACTATGCTACCCATGAGCCAAACTGGGATTACTCAGTTTGTGGGAGATTTCTGAGCTTTAGAGTTCCTTTGCTGAGATGGGTCCGGCTTTAAGAAGGACAACCATTGGTGCAGGTATTCCACCAAACAGGTATCCACAAAAAAAGGGGCAAATGGCTGCTTGGAGGTTGCCAAAAGGCACCTGAATGACGCACATACTTGTTTCCACTGATGCATTATTGGGCTCAGTGCACTGGGGAGACGGTTCTGATGTGGTGCTTTTTGAGAACAAACTTACATTTCAGCACATTTTAGTCTTCATTTTCTGTGGGAAGAAAATCCTGCCTGAAAGAATCTGCCGGCTGCGTCAGCAAATCATCTTTGAAGTTCTTGCGGTGGCCTCTCCTATATCGGTTTGGGCCCAGCAATTTTGTGATTCTATTACTCAGTCATTTTTTTTTTTGGGTTACATGGAACCACTTGTGATATTAGAACAACCAAAATCCTCTGGTGTGATGAAATATTTGCTCATGATTCTCGGGGTAGCGTGCATGAAGAAAACCAGGCTCTAAGAATCATCTCATTAATACCAGTCCAACAGTGGTGGCACCATCACGGCGAGAGGATGCTTTTTTTTCTGGGATATGGACAGGGAGAATAATGAGGATAGAGGTAATGGTGGAATCCTCGGGATCTGGGGCAAAGGTTTACAATTCAATAAAGCAGAGATTTAAAGCATATCACCAAAAAGGCCCGAGTAGCCTTGGGTAAACCCGGTGAAAACCCAAAAGTGTACCAGAAGAAGTGCACAGGAATGGTGCCATCCTCACAGAAAGGACCTTTTGTGACATACACCTTGTGTAATTCAAAATGAAAGTTAAAATTTTGCGTCAGTGAAAGAACATGACTGCATTACTTCTGTGTCATTAGTTTGGTTTATATAATGTGACCTTTGGTTAAGTGGAGGATCTGGATGCTTCTGATAACAACTGTGCCTTCCTTTGTTTATCCCGGTACATATTTATTATGTAAGCCGGATCTGCGCTGGCATATAATTAATGCTGTTGCACCAGCAGTTATAATGGACTCTTATCAGGCACAATGAGCAGCTTTCATGTTTAAAAACACAGCTGTAAACACACACACACACACACACACACATGCACACACCTGCCTGTTTGCTATCGTTTTGTTCTTTATGAACTCTCAGCTTAAATTAACATCTCCTTGTCCACTCATTCAGTCGTTAAAAATGTAACCAATATCACATCACAGGACCTCAAACTCTGTGTGTTTACTGACCAAACCAGAGCATCTTTTTGATTTGCAACCACATCCAAGTATATGAAATGATCATATTTCATTGATGGTGTCTTTTCAGTTGCAGGCTGTAGTTTGTGCTGTCAAACACTTAATGTATCAGGAAAATGAAGGATTATATAATAATGGATTTTTTTTATTGCATGCTCTGCAGTTTGACTTAACAGTCTTGTAAAAGGATCATCGACTTAAAAACATCTAGTACAGCCGCTCTAAGTCCATTAAATAATAAGTGACACGGGAGCAGCCTCTTTTTTTAAAATTTATTTTGTTTTGAGACAGATGGCTTTTATGGTTGATCAAGTGTTATTTTTCCTCCATTAGTTTTTAAAAAATATATAATTTGTGTCATTTTGCACAGAGAAGCTGTCATGGCAGATCTGTGTATATTTATCATCGCCGCAGGCTGAGACCGATTGCATGGAGGTGCAGGTTCAGCGATCATCACACCAAAGATGTGTGTGTCGCATCGTGTTATGACGTGTCGCAGCCTGATACGACTTGTAACCAAAGCTCTTTTTGTATCTGTCCCAGCGCAAATTGGTTTCGTAATAAGCTTATATAAACTGGAAAACAAGCACAAAAACAACACACACTATACATGCACACACCAGCTAAAATATGACACTAATGTCAAGTGAAAACCACTGAGTTTAATTTAAGTGATCACCGGTTCACATTTAAAGGTTTCCTGCTTGGTTGCAAACACGTTATATTTAGATTGGAGACACGCACACACACACACACACACGCACATGCACATGCACAAACTCACTTTAGATTTATAGGATACAAAAAGTACTGCTGCAGTCATTTGTTAAAATAATATGATAAATGATTTCAAATCTGCTTCTGTCTGTTTTCAATGTCAGCTGGGAAAGGCTCCAGCCCCTCAGGACCTCTAGTTGGACAAGCGATTTAAAAAAAATGATTTGGAGGGATGGTTTTCAGCAGATGTGACAAAGACATCCAGATATCAGCCAGTGTTAATCAATTCAGTGCGCATAAAAGTGCACACACAGCTTTATCGGATCCAAAATCTGTCGTCATCCATCGATCGGTGCAGTTTTAAGTCCAGTCCCGGTCTTTTGAGTCTACTTGGCAAAACCACTCTGCCTGGCTTCGTCACCTATCCAAAAGGATTGGACTGGTTTATGTAATCCTGGCACTGTGGTTTCATCATAAGTGGAGCTGTGTGTCTCTGTAAGTGTTATACCTGTTCTAAGCAGACCATCACCGCGAGTAACTGCATGATTTGGCCATGCTTTGAACAAAACCCCAACACAAACCTTATTTTTTCCTTTTTTTAAGCACAAACATTTGATTTGGTGTGAATTGTGTGCGCCTTCGCAATTGCCTGAAGTAATTTTTAAACTGTGCAGAGAGAATGTGTGTGCATGGCTCCTTGTTTGAACATAGTATGTGCATCTTTTTGTGACTTATGCATTTGTGTTCTCACAGCCTATACATTTTCGTGGTGCATATGTGTATCTACGAGCATCTTTAAAGTTTATGCGTATGTGCACAGAGTTTGCATCATGTTGCGCGCACGTGGGTGTGCGAGTGTTGTTGTGTAGGTGCCAAGCCAACGGGTGGAGGTCTCTGAGAAGAGAGGACTGTGTGTCCCTCTGCTCATTAATACCATGTGGTATTAAACACTCTAAGCGGTGGTGGACTGCTGCTGAGCTTACTGGCAAAGTTTTAGAATACAAATCAGCTGCACACAACTGGTCTGAACTGGTACAGAGAAACAGGCTTAGTGATGTATTTTATGGTTTCAACTGGGAGCAGAAATCGATCTTTCCTTTTGTATGTACTTATTTATTACAGCTCTTCATATCTGCTGAAATGCGTTTAAGAAAACATTTGCATTTAGTGTGTGTGTTGGTTTCTTTGCATCTTTTATGCCATTGTGCTCCCTTCTCCTTCTTGACTTTGTTCCCATGAAAACATGTATGCTTATGCTAATTGTGATTTCATTAAAGCTGTGATGAGCAGAGAAATTTTTTTTTAAAAGTCAGTTTTGCTGAAATCTCTCAGTGGTCCTAGTTCGATCAGTTCTAATGCAGATTAGAAACACAGGCGGGTGCACCAAAGATGGATGGCACCCATTGATTTCAAACTCTGCATGTTGAAGCCTCATTCCTGGCTCTGTGGCCACCGCCATGTTTTTTTCATTTTGAGGAGGCAGATATTACCATATTTGGACAAGAGCCCGACCTGCTGCTAATGCCAGCAGGCTTGATGAGCAAGTTGCTCATACATATATCTGCTAATCAGCGCAAAGTGAGGAGAAGACAGCAGATTTTCATTCACCAAAACTGCACAGACATGTTGGAGAGCCTGTGTCACACATCAGGCTGTATTATTTGCCAGATAATTAAGGTGCTCTGACAGGCAGCCAAAGCTCAGACACAGCAGAGAAGTCCATTTCAGTGACTCGGATAAGCCGAGGTAAGGCCTCGCAGACAGTGATCTGGTACAGCTCCCTTTGGTGACACAGGTGTCAATCAAAAAGGTCAGTACTGACTCACTTTTGAAGCCAGCCTCAAGTGGCCATGTCTGGAACTGCGTCCATCTTCCACCTTCAGAGATTGATGCTTTATCAGATAATAGGAAACATTTATTAGTAGTAATCTGAATGTCTGTGTGCAGTCTCCTCATTTCTTTATATTTTGCTAGGAAATTGGAAAAATACCCGCAGCGATTTTAATGAAACATGTAACTTGGGAGTTGTAATGTTCAAAGGAAGACAGTTAAATTTTATGGTAAACTCTACCAGTAATAGAAATGCTGAAGCAGACGGCACCAGTCAGACATATGGCAGTCTAAATGTGCAGCCTTCACTTATTGGTCCACATTTCCCATCAATCTGTAGTCATTAGCTGGCCACCTGAGTGTTTTCTGGGCCCATGTTTTGTTCAGTGATGTCAGTGGACGGTGGAAGAGGAGAAAATGAGGTTTTGCTCCTGCTGCGAGTTGTGCTGTAAACTCACAACAGCTGTGTGAAATCTTCCAATAAACGCTGAATCACTGCGCTGCGATGTGGCTTGAAGAGCGCTTTCATGAGTTAAAATGATTATCATTGTCTTTGCCTCAGACCCCAGAAATCTGGTCCTAGCTCTGTGACCATTCTTTGGGTTTCCCATAGGCCAAACATTATCATAAGCTTTATCAGCAACTCTGCCTCAAATTCTCCCCCAAACAGCCATTGCAACCCTCAGGCCCCACTGTTTTATTGCCTGGTGCTCCCTGCTATTCCACCACACAGCCTCAGATCCCATGCTCTCCAACAGTGCGATGCAGGAGTCCAGAAATGATAAAACACGAGGGTTGCAGTGAAAAGTTTTTGAATCAGTGTGGAAGTGGTCATCTATTAACAGGTTTAACCAGGAACCATGTAAAACCTTGCAAACTTCTATCACTACGGGCTTTCTGCTGAATAGTTAGACCCCACTGCACGAGCACTAGTAGAAAGGCATGATGTCATCTGTGATTTCACTGGAAACATGGATCTACAGTAATGCTTGTTTATGAGTAATTTCATTAGGCTGATTTGAAGGTTTTCTTGCAAATATGACCAAGATTGTTTTGTGTATTTCATCAGGTCCCTGGAAGCTTTGGATCTATCCCACAACCTGTTCGCCTCCGTTCCGCTGAATCTGCCTCGGGCTCTTCGTAAACTGACCCTCCAAAACAACAGCATCGGTCACATTCGTGCCTTCACATTCCGTCACCTGCGGCCTGGCCTGCGGTCCCTGTGTCTGTCCCACAATGCCCTGAGGAATGAGGGTATAGAAGAGTTCTCTTTAGTCGGAACTTACCGCTCGCTGGAAGAGCTCTCACTGGACAGCAATCACCTCGGAGAGGTCCCGCGCTGCATCAGGCAGTTTAAGAACCTGCAGGTGCTGAGACTGAACAACAATCAGATCAGGTAGAAATGGATTTTCCAAGTCAAATGTGATTTTCATAAAGCAGGGATGAGCTAAATGCTTGCTTGCTTGTTACCCAATCCTGCCTTAATACCATTAGCTCTGCTGGTGTAGCTCCCTTTGAAATTATTCTAAGGAGCTTAGCAAAGAAGGCTATCGCATTTAATGTCTTATATAAATACATTTTTTTCATCATATTCTTTTTATGACTTTTATTTTAAAATAATGCACATTTGCACGTCTGGATTTTAAGAGACTGCGTTATTTCAGATTTAAGTCTGTGTGTCTAAATTTAAATGTGCGTATGTTTTGATTTCAGGCTGGTGAGGCGGTGGGGAGTGTGCCACCCTCGCAATTCAGGCTCCTTGGCTTCAGTCCACCTTGAAAATAATCACCTGGAAGTCGAGAAGATTCCCCCAAATGCTTTCTCCTGTCTCACTGACCATCGGGGACTTGTCCTATATCCACAGCAGTGGTCCACATACGACTAACAGGAAGGACAGTGGGACAGGCAGACAGGAACACATGCACGCACATCAAAATAATTCTTTCTTCTCACTTTTGCATCTTTTTAATCATCCTATAATCATGCAGGGTTTGCAGGACAATAGTTTTACCATGCAGTTTGTTTAGTCGGTTGCATCACTGCTCAACCCGTTTTCCTTTCACTTGTTACGTTTGAGCATTTTGAGATGCGATAAAGTAAATATGTGCTTGACTCAGTGGTTAATATAACCAATATTATGAACATTGCTCTTTATATTGTAAAAGTTGTATTGCATTGCAATTAGGATCCACTTAAAAAACACAGTTTTTGCTCCGTCTTTTCATTGAGGTATAGGAATACTTTGGGAATTTGACCCAAAGAAAAGGATTAACCTGTGTCTCTAGCCAGAGGTATTTGAAGCGCTTTGAGCACAAGTATTTAATTAGGATAAGATGGACTTAAAGTAGGATGTTTGGAAGGGCAGAGATGGGATTTGACCACTTCATGATCAAATCTTAGCGACCTCTGAAAGGCCTCTGGTAACACAGTGTGAAGCTAATGGGACCCATTAAGAAGAAAAATCTAAACATTACACTGGTTTCCTCCAACAAGATACGCTGTAAAATAAACATCCACCACTAGCCACTCTGAAAAAGCTCTAGGTCACTCCGACTGTGAAAGGGGGCCTCATTAGGGCTTCCAAACTTGATGATGACGTCAGTTGTGGTGTTCAGTAATTGGGGTGCAAATATGCATGCATGAGAAGACTGAGGCAACCAATTATTTTAGCCAGCAGCAGGAGATGAGGGAAAGGCGAGGAACATGTTAAAGCCGAGTGGAGCTGAGGTACAAATAACAAGCTGACTTTTAAGATACAATACAACCATTGTACTTAGGAAGTCTCTAAGGTGATCAGTGAAACCTGAGAGAATTCACGGTAGTTAAATTCAATAAGACTTGGCTTCAAGGCAGAGAGGAAAGGAGGTTCACGGCAGGGAGAAGATGAAAAGAGGAAGGCAGATATTCAGATCATGTTCAGAGTGCTTTTACCATCTGGGACTGGAGCTCTGGTGCCCTGCGAAGTTTATTAGCAAACTAACTTCCTAGATCGCAATGTTTTCAGTGTCTCTTTGGTGTCCGATCTGCTTTGATTGTTCAGCTCTCTTGCTCTTTGTCCCCTCTCCTCACACATTTCTGTGTTGCCACCATTTGCACGGAAAAATGCAGTTCTGTAACATAAGTGTGACATGCAAAAGCAATCCTGGCAAGAACAAAGCAGAGGCAAAGAGGAACCCACCCCCCCAAACAAATCCTGTTGTTTTCTCCTCTTTTTTTCCTGTGCAAAAACAACTCCTCTAATAAAAGCTCTTTTTATTGGCGTCTTTTGATTAATTTCTAATCCCATGTTAATGTCAGGATCTTCAAAGCACAACATGGCATTTCACTTGGAAGCAAAACGTTTTAAGAGAACGCAAGCGAGTGCAAGCAATCTGCAATCAAGTGTTGCAGCAGTCTCTTTAATTAGTTAATCCACTCGTACTCAGACAAAACGCATTTCACAGTATATCACTTAGAGTAATGTGTATAATTAAAATGATAAAACGCGGAGTTGTGCTCAGCGTATGAAGTCGTAATTCACAGAGAACGCGCTCGCTGTGTTGACAAGCTGGCTTAAGGTATAAGGTTTCAACAGAGTGCAGTCTTTCTGCAGCTCTAAATGAAGAACAGAAGGCCCCCTGCAGACGCTGGAGTTACAAACACTAAGAAGGAGGGAGGGTGGCAGAGGCAGACACAGCTCAACGCTTAACAACAGACAGAGTGTGCTTGTATTATTAGCAAGGAAGCCGAGGACCAAATGAATGAAATGATAAAAGCACGGTCTGAATATGTGACGTGAACAGACACATATATTTGTTTCACTCGTTCCCTGGGCGTGTAATCACATGCTAGATTTGTGCTTTTTGGTCCTGTGCATGTGGTGCAGCCTCCATCCTCCATCCTCCATAATTGTACAGTCATTTTGTAAACAGCACATTACTGTCTAAGAAACTACACATTCACATTTATAGTGCAGTTCCTGCTCTCACAGGCAGAAACGAGCCGAGCTGTATCTGGTCTCTTTTTGAACCTTTCCATCTTTGCACAGATGGATGCATCAGCTTTGAACTGAAATCCTTAAACACCCCTCTGCAATCTGTCAGACTGAGTTGTTTTTTTTTTTCTTCTCAAATGTGACGGACTCGCCACTTCACTTCAGTCCATGATACTGCACGTGACATGACTAAACTGTTAAACCAACACGCCAACAGATGTCTCGCATCTCATCAGGCCGAGGCCCGAGCCTGTTTTGGAAGTGGCCGGGCCGCAGAGGGGTGTCGAGCTTTTCTTCTCATATGTAACTGTCTGTTCTGCCCTGAGACAGCAGCTTCCTGTGTTTGTTTTTTGATTGGGGGGTTGGCGGATGGGGTGCTGGTTGATAAAATAAAAAGCACCAACACACACAGAGAAAAGCAGCTAAAGAATTCTCTTCCTGACTCAGACTGTAATAACAGAGAAACAGTTAACACAAGGAAAGAAGAAAACGAAAGGCTGGAGGTCTAAAAGTGAGCACACAGCTTTTTCTGGAGCCTGAGATTGGATTCCAGGGTTATGGGTCAACTTTTTTTTTTACAAGACTTCAATGTGTAGAAACTCAGCCGTCGGCCGTGTTCTCAACCTCGACAGCTATGAGCATCACTGAGCAGGAAATAAAACAAGTTTAAAAAAAATCTTTGCAAATATTATTGTCCTGCTTACCCAAGCGCATGCACTCAGAGCATGGCCGTACCTATCCAAGAGCTAGTGGGTGTGTTAATCTCGGGAGACACGTTAGATGAACACTCGTATAGGGCAAAAAGAGTTTAATTTAGATGCCAAGCCCTGTAGCTACAGCCCAACACCATAATCAGCTGAACCACAGCGAGAGAGACACATAGGCACACAGAAAATTAAAATGCGTGAAGCAGAGTGAAAGGGAAAATCTACAAGCAGGAGAAAGAGAGGAAGCAGGGAAAGAAGGAATGTCATCTGCAAAGTCCTTTATCAAAACTTTGTCGCTTGCCAACAGCCCCTGCGGGGCATTGATCCGGCCTGCATGCCTTTCCACCGCTGTGGATACTGCACTGTGAGAAAAATAGATAACTGAACATTAATATAAGCAGTGCCGGTTTCTTCTTGAGGTTATGTGACAAATGTGGGTGTGATTTTTTTTTTATTTTATTTTTTTGTTGCTCTCAGTCACTAGAGCAGCAGAGCTCGTGCATAAATGTCCCTGTGGCAGTTTTTGTATGAGGTCACAGGAGTTCCAAGATTGTGTGGCTCGCCAAACTCGCTGCCTCTACTCGCTCTGGGTGCTGGCGAATACTGAGAGGAAATAAGTTCGAAAGAACATTTTATCCTGCCAAGATAAAAATGTAATAGAAACCTGTGAACAGACACAATTTCAGCGGTGCTAATCGGAGAGAAATGTGCCACTGGATGCTGTGCAGTAATAGAGCAGGTTTATTTCATCAGCTGATAACTACCAGTGATTTAAAAAAAAATTATTATATGGAAAGCATCTGCAACCATAAAACAGCTTCAGCTGAGTGATTAGAGTATGTCCTGGGAGGTTTATGCAATATAAACTAAGCAGAAAAACGTAAGGAAATTTGTGTTTGCTCAATTATTTCTTTGCTGTAACAATGCTTCTTGGCAATAAATCTTATGTTGCTGGAAAGCCTGTTTGTTTCCCCTTAAACGGTGCCACATTTGGAAGGAAAATGCATTTGTAAGTTGAGCAGCAGAGGTGAGTATGTAGGTGCACCCATGAAAAACTTGCCACATATTTTTCTACCAATGCCAAACTGCTTATTCTGCTATTGAGCTTGTGGTGCTCCAGGTGCTGACAATCAGAATCAGAAAAACGTTATTGTCCATTGCAAAGCAGTGGACATTTATCCTAAATGTGGCTCTCGATATATTTACAATAAGACAACATAAAACACACCGCACAGCAAGATCGGAACATTTTAAAGGATGTAACAATAAAAGTTTCATTGTGAGTAATGATAATGATGAACAGCAGTTGAGATAAATTATTTCCTGGCGATATTAGTCCTGGCTGCAGTTGATGCGCAGCGGGTGTGAAGAGTCACGTATGATAGCACTGACTTTATGTCTAACTGTGAGGGTTCCAGTTAATTTGTTTCCTTGTTTGATGACCCGTGACAGTTTTGATTTGTTTTTAGCAGAAAGGAAGGTGTACCGAGATGTGATGTTATACTGTAAGTGAGAACCGACTCGATACGTGACTTGTGAACAACTGTTGAAATATTTTTGCTTACATTAAAACTCCCGAGTTTTCTCGGCAGAAAAAGGCGCTGCTGTGCCATTTTGTAGACATAAGTTTGAGCTGCTTAGGTGCACTAGAGGGGGAACAACGTTTGTCAGAGAGTTTGCTGTGTCTCCCAGCACAGCCTCAAGCACGTGGAGGAGATTCCAGGAGACAAACTAATAGGAGAGCTAAGGTCCTTAACCCATCAGCAGAACTGGTATCTGTTCCTTTGTGCAAGAAGGAACAGGATGAGCACTGCCAGAGCTACAAAATGACCTCCAGCAGGCCACTGGTATGAATGTCTGTGACCAAACAATCAGAAACAGACTTGAGGGTGGCCTGAGGGTCCAACGTCTGGCTGGTGCTGGGCCTGGGTTCCTCCTGGAAGGAATTGATACACAGCAGTGAATTTTATATCTGCGCTATCTAATATTTTCCAAAGATTTGGTGAAAGAACTAGGAACAAATAATATATTTTGCTAAGTAGTCTGTGATGTGTAGACACAACACTGGTTAAAACCTTGAGTTAGGTCTCTTCATTGGTCAATGTTAAGCGGCTTAATAAACAAAAAACATTCCTTTGACAATAGCCTTCATTTCATTGGTTAGTAAAATTTGTTTAAATGTTTAGTAATAAAGTAAGTTATCAATAATTTGAGTTTATATAATATTATGCATTCATGTATGCATGCACGCACACATCAAAACTTAATGAGGGGTGGCTCAAGACTTTTGCACAGCACTGTATATAAATAAGTGGAAAATTCAATAGAATAATGGCTTTTGCTTTTGCATCATACACAGCTTAAAGGTTTATTGCTACTCTTTTTGTAATACTTTTCAGCCTAATCCAACTGCAACGTTTTGTGGCTGATGTGCAGTCGCGTCACTCCAGAACTTGTTGCTTGTAATATCTGCGCTATGGTACGAGCACATTTACTTTAACAGTTACTGCAGGCCGCTGTATAATAGCAAGGAAGTAGTCGTGCTCCCTCCTCTTCCTCCTCCTTCTTCTCCGAGGCTCAGAGCCTGGCTTGTTAACTTTATGGGCTCAACTCTTGGGGAACGCAGTCATTTCCTCGACCTGGACTGGAAAGCGCGCACACGGTGGCCTGACGCGGATTGCAGTGGCACGCGGTGTCGGAGGAGCTGGATGCCAGAGGATCATAGGGAAACAGCGCGATAATCCCTAAATGTGATGAAAATATAGGATATTTGTTCAACTCCAAGATAATCTGACGCGCTGAAGGAGAAAGCAGTCTTCAACCTACTTTTTGGAACTTGGAATTAAAGTCTTATATCTTTCCAAAAGGTAGGGGAGTTGGGTTATTTTATTATATGTACTTTTTAAAATGTGAGAACAGGTTCAGGAGCAACTTTATCATAAAGTAATTTTAGTTACAAAAAGCGGAAAGTGGAAATTGGATAGTTGCCGCCCCTTTATTGTTTGTTTGTTTGTTTGTTTTTTTTTACTTAGGTTTAAAAAAACGAGTGAAACATTTGATGGAAGTGTCAACTTTTATATGTTTACATAAAGATACAGTGTACAGATGCAAAAATATCCAATAATATACTGGAAAAATATCTTGTTTATTTATTTCACACCATATTACAAATATATATATATATATATTTAATTGTTGTGGGATTCAACCTGTTGCATCTTCTGGTCCATAGCGTTAACCTGCAGTTTTAGCTCTTACTCCATGCGCCCACAAGATGGCGCAACAAATCTCCAAAGCTTATTCAAAGTGTAATTACAAGCTAAGATCATAATTAAGCAAACCTTTTTCCACTTATATTGTACCCAAATAAATGGGCCCTTATTCTATCATCAGGCTCTAAATGTAACAGCATGCGTAGCAGGTCTTTTAGGCCCATCCATGCATCCTCATTTAGGGAGAATAATTACAATGAAACATACCATTCAAGTCGGTTCCTTCTGGTACACAGGCCTGTTTTACCCTCAAATTCAGTCCTGTGTAGGCCTGCACAATATTCAGAATGCTTTGAGATAACTGGGTCCTGAGAAACTTTCTTTAGCAGAAAGATTATTATAGCTTGTGCTCTTCTTACCTGTATTTTGCTGTGTAACACATTATCCAAACACAAACAAAGCTCCTTTTCCTCCCCTAGCGACCCCGTTCTGTCCTGTACTGATGATCATATGTCCAGTGGTGGTTAACGACCCTGTATGACACTGAACAGAGTCTCCCTAAAGACACAGCAAACTGAGACGAATGTTGACCTGAGATGAATCAGCCAGTCAAAAATGTTGGTTTGAATCTGTTTGCTCCTGACCCTTCAGGAAAAGTTTACCTGCCTATTAGACATCCTGTGGGTTTACCACTCTGCACCTGCTGCTCTGTCTCACTCTCTGACTAACCATCCACCTGCCTGTCTGGACACTCATTATGGTGCAATTTTGGTCATCTCCAAGACAAACTGACGCTGATTAATTTTTTCTTTCTGTTATGCACTTGTCTAAGTTCATACCCAGTCCCATGCAGCCCTGCATCCTCTCTGCAGAGCGCTGTTACAGTTTAGAACTCAAGCCAGAGTTGAAGCTGAGCTTTTTTTGACCATGTTTTGACAATAAAATATGCCAGTTGTTCCATTTTGGGTCGTCATAAAGCAACCATTGTTTATAGACTCTCTTCATACCAGACTTGTAACTGGCCCAAGCTTTGGAATAGTCCACATGCACCGAGGCTCATCTGCCCACGGGCATGGATCCGCAGGTCAGCTGTTCCTCTCCAGCTGACTGATTAGGCTCCTTTTTGTTTTTCAGTGTCGCTCTGCTCTCTGTTCTGCATTGGTTAAGCCTCATCTCTGCAGCACTGAGCAGCTCACCACCACATCCAAGCTTGGTGGCATCAGAGGAGCTGCCAAAGTGTTCCTTTTTTTAGGGACGGCAGTCACCAAATTACAGCCACTGGGGCAGTTAACTCCACCCGAGAGCTCGTACCAGACCCGCCTAACAGCCTCTGTGTCTGAAGAGCACATAAATTGGGGACGTGTGTGTGTGCGTGTCTTTGTGTTTATTTGACATCCTGCTTGCAAACACTTGTGCGAGTTTTACATTTGTGTAAAAATGCAAAACAGGTGGACAGTGATACCCACACTGCTCATGACTATCCTGGCATATTGTATATTCTGACTCATGGTTTATGATGCAAGTAAGTTGTCTCAGAGCTTTTTGCAGCTTCAGATCAGTTTAGAATAACATGATCCTTTGGGGGGAAAATGACAACAATAGGAACCCCCCCCCCCCCAAAAAAAAAAAAAAAAAAAAAAAAAAAAAAAAAATTATTACCGGGACA
>VOQJ01047184.1:50088-70117 GCA_015052665.1 Apistogramma diplotaenia | reverse complement strand
GCCGGTTCCTTTTCTGGCGGGCCCTACGTCCCCCCCCCCCCCCCCCCCCGTGAAGAGGCACTTGTGCTCCAAGTTGTTGACTATTTAAAACAGAAGTCACAGACTTTATTAACTCTGCCCAGTAACAAGGTGGCTTCAGTCGCAGACAGCGGTCATCGCTGAGGACAGGTGATTCGGGTGTGTCCCGGCATGTGGCAGATGCTGCAGGTGCGAGGTTTCTTAGCAGCGGGGGGTCTGTTGGCACTCGCATCTACCGTCATCTTCCTTCCCTTCCTCCCTCCGTCTCCATCACCACCATTAGATCTAACACCACCATTAAATCTAACACCAAAACCACCTGAGAGAGGGAAACAGAAGGAAAAGAAGTTAGGGTATTGCATAAAAAAAGCAGCAATTAATTTTTTCCTGCGTGCTGGGACTGCAGGGACCATGTCAGCCTCCTGCATGGATGCCTCAAGGTCCCTGTGTTTGTGAGTCGTGACAGCGTTTTCTTTTTTATCATTAAACTAGGTGTTGGTGTTTGATCTGAGTGTACATCCTGCCTGATTTTACTTTCTTTTTCAATAAACATGGTGTGTTTCATGGAGCTCCAGGCCAGATTTTACAGTCTAATTCATGCAGTCAAGGCCGTCTAAAAAAAAAAAAGAAAAAAAAGAAAAGAAAATCAATAACACGCACTGCAAATGCCTGTCTATAATGTATTTATAATGTAAAGCATGCTTGCTTTTACTGAGATGACTCATCTTTACAGAAAATATGGCGACTGCACTGGGATGTCACCCAGGCCATCGAGGTCGCAGATCACAGATTGAGTCAGGAGTCAGTCATAAGAGTCAGCCCCTGCTGGCCAACAGAAATACTGCAGGTTTAATGAGTGCACTTCGGCACCGGCTTCAATTCTAAGACCTTGAAGCTATACACAACCTTTATATACCAGTAAGATAAGGTAGATTAGTCCAGATAAGTATAATAAATCCATCAGGAGTTTGAGCTGCTGCCCTCAGCTCACCACTCCTACTAAAAGTCTTCATGCCAAGTGCTGTTGGTATGTGTAATATGGAAGCAAACACGCGCTGCATTTCTTGAAGTACTGTGCCAATTTTATTGCTATGAATTATCACTTCCTGCATCAGTTTAGAGTTATGTGTTTCCCCTGCGTGTTCCCTGTGAACCTTTGCTGCAAAATAGGTGAAGAAGTTTGACCCTATTTATTATGATAGCAATAGTGTGTTTTGAAAGGTAACTATACCTAATCCAACCAAGCTGCCTCAGTTATTAAAGATGAAGCTTAATGAGGTCAGCTGGGCATCGACAGAGGCAGCAGCAGTAATATTAATAAAAGGTAATTATCTATAATTATTGAAGCCTGACAGATTAAAGGTTTTTTAAGATCAATACTGAACTACAGTATGTAATTTAAAACTGCGATGATACTTTAATACTATGCTCCCATTGTAATCAGTGGAGGTGGCTGCATCCAGCATAAACCATGTGCTGCAAAGATCTGCTTCCCAAACACAACTCAAACTAGTTTTCTATTTTTAAGTTGCGTTTATCTTTTAGTCCAGTCTTAAAGTTTTCCGGTTCCCTTGTGTAGTTTTTAGATGTTATCCATGAGACAAACTGGCTGATAACGGCTCACAGTGAAGGCAGAACACAATTTGAAAATGAGCTCTCCAGTCATGTTTTTCCGGTGACTCACTCATTCCTACGCATCATGTGTGCTGCAGGTGAAGCTTGTACAAAAGGTACAATCTGCAGCACGTTCACGTCAAAGCCCAGGCTCAGTAGCAGTGACCTCAATAGAGCTGGTGATTCCAAACATTGTAACAATACAACGGAGCTGAGGAAGTTCTATGAGGAAGTTTGCGACACGATTTCCCTGAATTTTGTGCAGCTACCTGTTCGTTTGAAAGGTTCATCTCTTTCTTTCTACCAGCAGTGTGTTTGCCTTTACTTGTTAATGGGAATAAAGATCAGAATCCATTTAATGCCCATTTAATAAAGAAATCCAGCTAATTACAACAAGGTCACATACTTGTTCTTCCCACCACCTGAACCAAGCATTAGTTAGGATCGTTTTTTTCTCTGCCTGTAAGTTAGAAGAAGGACTCAAAAAGTGCCTGGCTCAATTATGTGTCACTGTTAACTTTTGGAGTCACTCTGGATCCTGATCTAGGAATTTTAAGAAGGATTCTTTACAATTTTGTGCGTGTAATGTGCATCATATATTTGCAATACATATTACATTTAAATATGAAAAATTGAGACAATGAAAATATCACAGTCTAACCCAGATTAGATCCAGTGACTCAATTCTGCATGGTGTGGAGGGAATTTTCAGCCCTCTCGGAGTTGTAGTTATGATGGGAATGGCTAGGGTTAGAAACTTGGCGAAGGGTCTGTGTGCGAAAGCATTACCTGGTGGAGGCATGTTCTCATCAGCCCAATGGAAGAAACCGCACTGCTGCTCTCTTGGCTTCCCACAGGTGTGGAACACGCGACCCTTGTTTGGACCGTCCTTCTGCACCGTGCGTGTCACAGCCGCCTCGTTACAGTTGCACATCACCTGTCCCACATTTCCTGCTGCACTCGATTCTTGCCCTCTGCCTCCCACAGACGTGTCTCTGAATCCCAGAGATGACCTCGGAGGCTGGGATGTCGTCGGTGCTGAAAGCAGTGGCCCTCGATTCTGTGGCGCCCCCTGCTGACTCGGCTGATCTGCCCACAGAAAGAAGTTGCAGCTCCCGGCGTTGCACTTGTAGAACTGACGTCCTTGATTAGGGCCCTCTTTGCGCACAGTCAGGAGGAGTGCATCCTGACCACAGTTGCACACAATAGTATCATTGCTGGTGCCTACATTCATACCGCTGCCACCTGGAGGAGGTATCGGATGTGGGGTCCAGGAGGGGACAGGTGGGAGAGAAGGGCGAGGATTGGAGAATCGGGTTCTGGATGGATCTGGTCTGGGTGGCCTTGGAGGTGGTGGATGAGGGTCATCTCCTCTTCCACCTCCTCCTCCTCCTCCAGCTCCTGTGCCACCACCACCTCCTCCCCCTGATCTGAGGTATTTCAGGTCCAGTACTTCTCGGAGGGTCTCGTCACAGCCACCGATGCAGCCAACAAATTCCAGAGGCATCATGGGTGGAAGGCAACCCCTGCGAAACCTGAGCTTCAGCCTGAAGAAGGCAGGACACACAGGAGGCAACCTCAGCGTACATATCAAACAAATGAGCTGTGCTGTGATACATCAGTTATTTCACACCCTAACAAAGGAAGCAACTCTAAAATGAGTAAAATCAGCTAGGAGTATGCTCAGTCCTCGTAGCTGCCTTGACTCATTTAGAGTGGGACAATTCGGTAAAATCAATACAATCAGAATCCAATACTTGAGGTAATTTCAGTTATTCTATTTTGTCCAGCAGGCTGACTGCACAAAAAGTCAAGAGTCAAGCGGGTATGTGCCGGTTGTGGTTCGGCATATTAAGATTTACCAGTTCGCAGTTAAAACATCCTACAGCGACTGCGTTTGTCTGCAGCGCTGTGTGAGCCATGTGACAGACTGGTGACCTATCCACGGCTCTCATGTGACAGTCGGGATAGGCTCCAGCCTACCACAACCATGAATTAGACCAGCAATTAAGAAAATAGATGGATGTGGACTTGAACATGAGCACAGAGTATTGTAAACGAAGTCTGAGACACACTGTTGAAGAAAAGTCTGCAATAAAAAATTATAAAATCAGCTCAAGCTTTACTTTCTGCATTTTGTTCTGAAAAATATTTATATTTAGCTGATATACCAACAACGCCTGGGCTCCAGGTTTTAGTTAGCAGCATGGTCCCATGAATGGATCCATTTGTCCCGTTGGCCCAGAACGGCATTTTAAATGATTCAATTGATGATCTGTTCATAAATTTATGGCATTCAGAATTCCTAGAGAACGAATCTTTCACCTCTAACGCTTCATCACGAAGGAGTTCATGTTTGTTTTGTGCTCAGCAGTGACTAAAAGTGACATTAAAAATGAAATACTAATATGATGTAATTAGCTCAACGGTAATGACATGTGAGTCACTTCTACAGTGCTGCACTTCGACATTTCCTGTCACCCTCTTGACTGTCGATTTAGGGGGCTGTTATGTCCTTCCGCCTGGCGTGCAAATGGTAAATTCATCTACAGATCCTGAATTATCACGCAAACGTAAAGAACATATTCTCATAGAACACAGGACTGTGTGAAGGACTGAGGAGAAACAGTCCGTCATAAAGTGGCATTTGAAAAACGCATTGCAAAAGTTGGTATAACACGGGAAGTTACCATGGCAACCAGTGAGGCGGCAGCAGCAGCAAGCAACAGTTTATTCCTGCACACATCTGTAGTTGTTAGTATCTGAAGTTATCCGAAGAGCTGCACAGTGCTGGGTGAAATCTGATTTGAAGAAGAAGAAGAAGATAAAAAAGAGCACTGACATTGTTTTGAGAAGAGTGCTGGAGCTCAACTTTGAGCTCTCCACCAGAATGGTTGCCATGGTAACAGATGCTGGTGTGGAGCACTTTGGCTCACTGCGAGCGAGCATGCCCTATATTTGGACTGAGCTGAGGCACGTGCTCAAGGGGTTAACGCCCACTCGTGTAAACAAGAATTTGGACAAATTTCTTGCACTGATGTAACCACTGAGAGCTTCAGGGCTGTCACTGTTTGTTGGCGTTTATATGGCTGAGAGGGTAAATTAAAGCACTGAGGGTACTTAGCATTGAAGTGATCACTGGGGGGTGGGGGTGGGGGGGCAAACTGTGTTTCACAGTTAATGTGTGCAATTAAAACTCTGTTGTGCTGAGAAGAAAATAATGTGGACAAATGAATCTTTTACGAAAGCATTCATAACTTAGACACCACTAGTCCACTGAAGTTCAAACCACTAAAGCTTTTCCTCGGTCGCTTTAGAAAAACATTAGCAAAACAATAAGTGAATTCCTCCTGGTTACCGCTCCACATTACTGTGCTGAAACACCTAATACCAGTGCGAAGTACAAAAAACACAACACTAAAACCAGTGCAGAAAACTGTATGACTACAGAAAGTTTTCATTTTAGTAAAGTCTCTTAATTGAAAATACAACATAACAATGATTTAACATCCAGGTTTGATGGAGACCTCAAGGCCAGATTATATGGAGCAATTTAAATGAATTGACAAGACAATGAAAACCATGGAGCAGTCAGCTGATTAATAAGCAAGTACATCACTGTAAATTGAGCACAGTGTGAGCACTCTAATAGAAACACAACACATTTGCAAATGTTTATGCATATTTATGCAAATAACTAAATACAAGTGTCTACAGTTTGAACAATTACAGGTTCTATGTCTTTGTGATTAAAAATAGATTATGTTATCAGTTGAGTAGTTTTTACTCCCCAAAACATGTTAAAATTATTTCATTGTGTAAGTCAACACATGCAGAACAATTCACAAAGTCACAAACTGAGCTGAGAAATATCAACAGTAGAGTCTGTTTACAGGCTGGTACTAATATAGTGCTTTTCTATACTAACTGAGCACCCAAAACACCTTTTACTAGAAGCCTCACTCACTTTTCACACAGCATTTATTCTGTGCACTTAAACACTTTGGAGTTCATTATCTTGTCCAAGCGCACTTATGAATATGTGGACTGCAGCCAGGGATTGAACCACCGACATTTCGATCATCAGAGTACCTGCTCTACAGTACCTCCTGAGCCACAGCCTGCTTAGAGTCTGCTTAGCTGATTTGTTGTTTCTTCAAACTCCAACTTCATTAAGGAGTGGACAGTTTCTCACATCTGGCCTCAGGTGTCCAATTAGTTGTAAGTGTAAGCCATGCTGCCGGAATTGTAAAACATCTTTATATCGCTTGAGAGTGACAGAGTATAATTTGTGAACATGGAGGAGCTGCTCAAATCAGCACTTTAGAGTGTGTTGGGAGGATAGTAAAGATGTATGATGGTGTAGCGGAGAGAAAAACAACAGAAAGAATGCAAACATGTTGCAGCATACAAGCTGGTTCTTCCACTGCATGAAAGAACAGGAAGTTTACTGAATCTTGTTGTTGTGTACTTCTCTACAGTTCTATGTACGTATTGAGTTGATGTGCTGCACTGCATTGTGTGACCATTGCGGGGAGAGGTAGCTGCTCTTGATATCAGCATGTGAAGAAACGTTGATACACAGCAGCAGTCAGCCATTGTGAGATAAATAACAATGGTGCAAATAAGTAATCAGTGTCAGTGAAAGCATGTATGACAGGGCTGCTGGAGAATTAGAGTCTACTGTTAGTCTAACAAAAAGAGGTTAGTCACTTTATTTTTTCATTTAAACTAATATTTTTCTCCTGGCTTCAAATGACAAGCAGGAACTTAACCAAAGGAAACATTTCATTTTAAAGCTGTGACTCTCAACTGGTTACAACCACAACATTAGTACTTCCTGTACAAAACAAAACAAAACAGACTCAGCTGTTTTTTATAAGTTACTTATTACTGGTTATGGTATCTTCCACACCTCTGCTTGCTGGTTACAGCAGAGAGGTATTGTTCTCTTTTCTGACAGCACTAAGGTCTTCAGATTCATCCTTAGAGATGTCGAGTGATTTGAGGTCACTGATAAAAGTCAGACTGGCTTCTGCCATGTCTGCCTCCAGGTGGAACCCATCAGAATATCTTCTTCAGTATTGCAGATGACGAGTCCAACGAGTTTCAGGTGGCAGCTTGCGATGATGCTGAGGCTGGGCAGCTTCCTTCATCGCAGCAACTCTTCATTGGTGATGTGATTGAAGTATCAAACCTACAGGATTCTTCTGAGGCAGTGTTGGTGAAAGAGGTCTACCTTTTGGGTAATGTTGGCCGATGCTTTACATTTTGGAGGTGTAAATTGCCATCAGTAAGACGATTGAGGTGTACAATCAAAGCTTGATATTTTGCAATTGTTGGAACACTGCCAAGGCTTTTTCAATGCAGCTCTTGACATTCGCCTCTGTAGCTCCATTCCATATGATGATACTACGAAGTACGTAAACCTCTCCAGCTCCTGAAGTTCCGTCCACCGATTTTGAATTAAGTTATGCCAGTCTGGTCACCGACATGATTGACTTTTGATTTCTCCGAGCTTATTTGGAGTCCAACTTTCTTTTCCTCCCGTTCCAGGTTCGATGTTAGGTCCTGGAGCTGGTGCTCACCTTCTCATATACTGTAAGGACAATGCTATCTGCAAAGTCAGTGAGTTGACTGTGCCCGTCCAAGTTAATGCATGTATCTGGCCCAGTCAGACCGTTCTTTATGATGAAGTCGAGTGCCACAAGCAACAGGAAAAGTGGGAGGATGTCTTGCCTGATGCTGGTCTCGATGGCAATAAAGTCGGTGTGGCCCATGGCTGTCGTGAAGCAAACAGTTGGAATGGCAGTACAAGGATTTCAGCAGGATGCCATACAGGTGGAGAAAGTTCAAAAGCAATTCCAGGTGAATGCTGTCAAAAGGTTCTTGAAGTTGATTGAATGAGGCCAATACATTTGTCAGTGATGCTTCTCAAGACAAATATTTGGCAGTGGCTTGCAGTCGACGAAGGAGAACAACATAGAAGGACCTTCCTTGGAACTGTTGCCCTCCTTTGGTAATTTGACAATGACACATTTATTCCAGTCTTAACGAGTTCCATTTGCCAACACTCACTGAACAGCTTTGCAAGCGTGCTCACAACAATCAGCTTCAATCACTTGGACTGAATTTTGTCTGTACCGGCTGCCTTGTTTGCCTTCTGCGTTTTAATCGCGTTTTAATTGCCAATGCTATTAAATGCTACCTTCCTCTACTTGTAGCACTTCCTGTGCTTCTTTGTGCTAAAAATCGTATGTGCTGAGGGGTTTTGGTTAGTTCAGTGTCTTCTGGAAATGTTCGACCCGGCATGCATCTTGCTCTTCTTTGGTCAGCATCTTATCTTTTATTGGGGCAGATGATATCTTCCAGACACCCAAAGGATCTTTGGCGATGCGATAAAGCATGCGAGTATCGTTTTCAGCTGTGTTGGAGACTTCATGCACTTCTGCTCGAGCCAATCTGTCTTATCTTGTCTAGTTTCCCTACCCGATTAAACTTGACATACTTAGTGTTACTTAAAGACTTGGACTACAAGAGCGAGATTAAAAAAAGACTAACTCTGTTCAGACATACAAATATCAAGTAGGAGGCAGTCTTTGCCCTCTCATGAAAACTGAGCTGTGTCTACAGCACTGATCACATAGAGTACAATCACTGCCTTGACTGGACTGTAGTGCATCGCACCGAAAACAGTCCCCACTCCTTTGGTGGAGGACAGTATTAAATGTGACTGGATCTTACCTGGTTGTCACTCAGATTGCATCAGAGGACATTTGCATAAAACTGAATTGCACCACAAGTTCTAATGCCACAGATAGAGTCCGAGGGACACAGCGAACAATGATAGCCGCATGTGTGTGAACACACAGCTTTGTGAGTCTGTATTTATAATTACAATATATTATATTTATTCTCCAGCTCAAGTGTTAGTGAGATTGGTATTTTAAAGTCAAACAAAATTACTCACATATGAATAGGATGCGGCTGACAGGTGGGACAAATGCTTTCATCTCTGTTGACCTCGAGCACCATGTCGGGGAACCACACGGCTGTCTTACAGGCTGGGAAACCCACACAGGACAGGTACTTACTGCAGGAGGAGACAGGGAGCAGGGGAGAGACGGCCATTATGAGAGGATAAAAGAGCGATATCTATGATGTCAGAAAATCAATCCCCGGTGAAAATTAATTTAAAAATTCATTGAATTAATTAGAAATTCATTAAGTAGTGCCCACTACGTTATTATGTAATAAACAAAATACATTCACTTTACAAAACAAGTTATTAAATGTTCACCATGGTGGAGGATGTGCAGTTGACTTGCAGATAATGGGGAAAAATGTATTGTATGGCCCCTTATTGTATCATATTAGATTTTATGTTTGCATTTTCCTACTCTGCCTCTCTCCCCTTGGCAACTGGGATAGGCTCCATATGATCTGAGGCTACAGCTGGTCAGGTCAAAGTTCAGCAATGTAATGTGTCCAAAAAAATGAGGTCAGCTGCCTAACCGGGTTTTTCCATCAAGAGATTGTTTTTCTGTTCCTTGATGGGCAGGACATATTCCAAGATGACAATGCTGAGATTTATCAAGATCAAATTGTGAAAGAGTGGTTCAGGGATGAGACATTTTCACATAGGGTTTGGCCACCGCACACCTCAACCCCACTGAAGATCTTTGGGATGCGTTTGAGAAAAGTTTACACAACTCTGCCACCACCAACGTAGGGAGATCTTTATGAAAAAAGCTTACTGGAGCAATGTCAGCTGATGTGTGCCATCATCAAAGCTAAACATAGCCCAACAAAATATTGTGATTTTTTTTTTTTGTCCAAGCAGTATATTTTTACATTTTAATATTCTATAACTGTAAATTCGTTTTCATGTCTTGGCTGCAGAAATTTCCCAGCTTTTAAAATATTTCTTATTTCTCATGAACAAACGTCTGAGCTGCCTTCTGAGGGAGATTAGAAGATAAAGCTAAAACACAGAATGCATCTTCTCAAAAAAGCAGTTTTAAGATTCTATTCTTTGTATCTTCTCACCTGTTTCCCTCCCTCTTCTTCTTCAGCACCATGTCCCGACCACAGTTAGGACACTTCCTCACTGGCAGAGGGAGCTCCATGTCCTGCTCCACTGCTTCGGTGATCTCGTGAGCCGCACCGAGATAGGGAGACAGGGCTTCATCTAACCTGAGGGAAGATCAGAAAGACAAGCAGGATGCAGCAGGAACAAGTTAACTGTTGTGCAACTGATTCTTCTTGTTTTTAAATATGCACGATGCATCACACATATAAACTAGGCAAAAAAGGAAAATGCAACTAACTTCTTTGCTTTCCTGACAGATTCAATGAAGACGCTCTTGTATTTCTGGATGTGATGCTGCAGTACGCTCCATTTATCCTTTCGACCTTCTGACACCAGCTTGAGGTCCGCCTCCAATTCAGCACGCAGATTTGGTTTTGACATCTCATAGCCCATGGAGTTATAACCTAAGCACTCACAAACATGTACACACTCTTGATAAGTGCCCACTTCCCAGTTTAACTGAGTGACTGAACTCTACATTGAGTGAGAGAGTGTGTGTGTTTGTGTTCATACCCTCCACCAGTCCCATGCCGAGCTCTCCAGGAGTGAACCTCTGGTCAGCTGTCAAGCCCACATACATGCGACTCTTTATGGTCTCGATGTGGTCAGCATGGGTTGCATCTGTGCCTGTCGTATGAAGTTAGCAGAGTAAAATTTACATTAGAAACCAACCAGTGAATACAAAACTAAGAAGGCCTAGTGTAGCTGTTTTTATTAAAAACATTAATGCAAAATCAGATCCAGACACAAAAATCTTTTTGGGAAAACACTTTTTTAGTGGCCATGTGTGTTAAAAAAAACAGCTGCACATACAGTCACAGGACACTTTATTAAGTACACCTTGTTCATACTGGGTTGGCCCCTGTTTTGAAATATTCTTCAGAGATTTTGGTGCATATTGATGTGAAGTCATCACACGGTTGCTGCTGATTTGCCAGATGCACAGCATATAAATCTGTGTTCCATCACATCCCAAAGGTGCTCTCTTGGATTGAGATCTGGTGACTGTGGAGGCCATCTGAGTACACTGAACTCACTGACATGTTCAGGATACTAGTTTGACATGATCTGAGGTTTGTGACATGGTGCGCATCAGAAGATGAGAACACTGTGGTCAATGGGATGGACACAGCCAGTAACAATATTCCGGTAAGTTGTGGTGTTTAAATGTTGCTCACTTGAGATTAAGGGGCGCAAAATGTGCCAATAAAAAATCCCCCGCACCATTACCCAATCACCTGTTGATATAAAGCAGGATGAACAAATGCCATTCACCCCAAATTCTGACCCTATATGCAAATGTCGCAGCAGAAATTGAGACTGAATTGCTGCCATGTGACTGTCTGATTAGATATTTGTGTTGACAAGCAGCACCTAACCAAGTAGGTACACATGATCCAGGTGAGAATGTTGAACCCACAGGTATTGCTTACGTGTATAAGCTGAAATGTATCAGCTAGTAGAGTAGTAGTAAATTTATTAGATTAGAGAACAGTTTCTACTAAGAGAATTGTTATCTCTTGTTATATCGTTCCATTTCTATCCAAGAGTCATTGTTTGTTCTGACTGCGTGTCAGTGATTTACCAATGCCGTGTTTCTCCATCAGTGATATGAGGTCTGCTTCAGTGAGCAGCTGCGGAGGACTCGTCTGTCCGTCCACCATCTCAATAGCAGAGGGCTGAAACTGAGAGCCTTGATCATACACTGGAATCACCTGCAAAACACATTTAATGGAATATATCGTTCACAAGAAGCAAAAGTCAGGAGATGTGTAATGAATATTAATGAAGATAAGAATGTTTTATCTTAGAGTCAGAATCTGAGCTTTTCTGGGGTGGAATAAGCCATTTTAAGTGGTTTAGAATAAAACAATGGTAGAGTTAGGTCAGTCTCTACACTCACACTGTACCTTTGTGCTCCACCTGTCATAAGGGTAAACATCCAGGTAGTTCCTTGCAATGATCATGAGTCCTGATGTGGAGAACTTCTCCTGAGCAATGTCTATGTCCACAACGGTTTCTTGCCCCAAAGCATCCTGGGATACACAAGCCAGGAAATGGCGGACAATGAACTCATACAGACGTCCTTCATTGCCCTGGAAAGAATAGAAAGAAAGAAATAGTACTTGTTAAACTGGTGTTTATTCTAGCTTCTTAAATTCTGTGGTTGTTTTCTGTTCAGAAAATTGAAACAATCAAAACAATAATTTAAAAAAAAATCCCTTTTAGTGATCACAGAAAGATACCTGCAGCGTGTTAGTGGACTTGGTGGGGTGTATGGGAGGGTGGGCTTGGTCAGAGTTCTTGCCCTGTCGTGGGTTGGGGCCCCCTGGCTGGTCAAGCACCCGCTGGGCAAACGCCCCCCAGACCGGGCTCTGCGTCTGCTGCTCTACCAGAGGGGCAAGAGCCAAGTTTGGTGGAAAAATGTTGGTCTCTGTGCGGGGATAGCTGATGAAGCTGAGCAGAGGGAAAACACAAAAAGATTACAAGTCATTCTCAAGCAAACAATGAAGGAACCTTATGGAAATACATTACTGATTCGCTAATCCTTTTCATGCCTCAACTGCCAGATTGGGTCTTTTCATGCACAAAAATAAGATTAAATACATTTGTCTGTTCCACTGAACAGACTCTCAAATGGTGGCTTTAAGCTAGCAGACGGATTGAAATAAGTTCAAAGGGCTGATTCCAGACAGAATCTGATCCTCTGGAAAGTGGTATTTACATCACTTGAATTGTTTTCAGTTAAAAATTTCACACTCACCCCTGGGTATAGAGCTTTTCGGCAATTTTCATGGTCTCTTTGGCGCTTATTCTGAGCTTTCGTGAAGCCAGTTTCTCCAGTTCCTGCAGGTCGGACAAAACGAAAGGGAATTTTTGTAGCTGGACAAAGCTGCAGGACAAAGTCTACATATAATGCCACCAAGAAACATGTTTGCTGATGTAGTGTGCATTACTTGTGCATGCAGCTTTTTATTCTTACCACAGTGTCCAAAGGCAGTGGCCTCCATTTGCTCTTAGGTTTGCTGGTTACTGAGGTGACTGTTGCTATGGGATCCTGGAAATTAAGGAAGTGATATTCTCTTTTCACACGCCACTTTTAACCCATCTTATTTCTGCAGGTTGAAAACACTTGAGACTGTGGTCTCTTAACAGCTGCAGCAGCCGTTATATACACAGGCATGCAATTATGTCACACACAGTTGGCGCCTGTCTATGCCACCTTTCAAGGTGAAGACTAACCGATAGTCATTTGTATAATTAAAATATCACCATCACTATGCTATCAAGAAAAAATCACTTTATACAGTATACTTTCTGCTGTTGGTGAAGATTAGTCTCTTATAGTTTCAGAACTTTATATTACCTCATCAGTTTGCAACAGCTGAAATAAATACAGAAGCAGTGGAGTAAGTGTTGGTTTTCTTTGCACTTGTTCAGTGATTCCCCAAAAATCATACATCATGCAAACAGAGGCCAGTTCCCCTTGCTATATCAGGTTCTCAAGCACCTCTGGAACACCTGGAGGAAGTCCTGACTACTCGGACATTTGTGATTTCACCACAGAGAGCAAAATTTCAATTTCTGTGGCACGATCGTCATGTCGAGATTCACTGTTACAACTGAAACGCAAAACAGCAGCTTTTAATGGAAAACTCCACAAAGTCTCAATCCTAAAGGTCAGGCCAGGCATGTGACCAGGAGCTCACTTGCTGTTTTTTTGGCAGTCACGGGGTTGTGTGTTATGAATTTGTCCCTGAGGGTCAGACTGTGAACTTGGAGTTGTAATGTGCTAAGCTTTTAGGGTGAGCACATTCTGCAGAAAACTAGCAGAACTGTGCTATATGCCACTGTGTGCCCATTCACAATGCATCTGAAAGCCAGCAGCTATTTAGCCACACCAACACAACTGTCAGTCAGCACTGACCCCAGTAGCAATTTTTGTTTTTCCTGCTACTTTGTCCTCTTGCTCCAAAATGACAATGAGGTGCAAAGAGACATTAAACTATGAAGTGCATAATTTAACTTAGTAGTAACAACGTGTATAATGGTCAAAAATCTGAGATGCCCATCTATCTAAAGACTCTTTTGACCTCTATGCCCACATATGGCAGGAAAAGCAGAAAAGAAGCTCGCTGCTAGTACGGGTGTAAATACAGATTTCCAAACTGAGAAAAGTGCAAATATTTTGTGAGTAAGGATAATGGTTCTACACCTATAGTGTTTTTCAATAAAAGCTGTGAATGCAAACAGGTGATGCGAGCTTCTGTTTTGTTTTCATTCCCTGGAGCACATTTTAAAGCCCATTAACTGATCTACTCTGCCAATGCAGAGCAGCAAATAAAGAAATGAGCTTAAGAAAGAAAGCTCAGCAGAGCAGTACATAGATTACAGAGCTGAATGTTGATTCTCTTTAGTTTTGTAACTACATATGACCCCTTTCACTGTATTACCGCAAAAAGATAAAAGTGCACTTTTAAGGTATAATAAAGGGACTTCTTTGCAGCCTCCTCTAACCAGAATCAGGCCCTTACTCCAATCAGTTCATTCCATCTACAGTATGATTAGTTATTCTCCAGTAAACTACAGAACTATAGACTGAACCCCAGAAACATGAGATTAAGGGAGACTGAGCAACTCGCATTTTGATGAGGCCACATCACGTGACTTCCAAGGCCGCCATCTGTATTTGTGTGTTGTCTGGCATTAGGCTCAGTGCATTTTGCATCAACTGTCCGAAAGTTTCCTGAATGTCTGTGAGAATTCACTGACTCCAGGATGGGTCAGAAGTATAGATTTCCTACTGACAAAGAGAGGTGAACAATCAATGCGGAGAGTCACTGAGTCAGTGAAAAGCAGAGTTCAATTTGATAATGAATGTAGAGAAATAAGGGTCAGTGGAACGGATTGAGTATTTGCTGATTTCAGAAATGTTTGCGAAACATGATTAAAATCCTGCAGCCAGAGAGGCCCCTTAATCTCTTGTTTGTGCTGAGCCCCAGTGTACAGAGACAGTGTTTGAGTCTCTCCGACCTAAGATTTTCTTCTGATTCTTCACATCTTTCTCTGTAGGCAACAGTGAAAATGAAGTGATAATTACAGGGGTCGTTGGTAAACAATACACGTGTCTTGATAAGAGTCACAGAGCCAGATGACACCTCTGTTCTGTTATCAATAAGTCAAAAAATAGCAGCTAAAATAAATAAATAAAAGTAAACTAAAAAGAACATTAAGGCTGAGTAAACAAACAGAAAATCATCAACCTTCAAACCAACAGATTAGGCGTCGTGACTATTTCATGAACAGCTCACAAGAACATGCAAACTCCACAAAGAAAGGCCACATTTTAAGAAAATATGCAGTCGTGCAGTATATTCAGCATAAAACACACAGGCACATACCTCCATACAGATCTGGTAAAGCACTAGGCAAGCTGTGTGATTGAAGAGACGGTTTCTTTTCCAACTGAACTCTACACGGTCCTCCTCCACCTCATGGAGCACTGAGACAAAGAGAAACATCCAGGAGAGAGGTGAATTTCCTTTAAAAACCCAAATAATTGCATTTCTGAGTTTTGGGCTCTACGCATGAACGAACCTTTGATCTTGTAGAAAGTCTCAGATATGAACGCCTGGATGGCTTTGAAGCGCTCGACTACAAAACCCAGAGTGGGAAACTGACAGCTGCCGTAAGAGATCAGCTGATTGGCCAGGGACTCGGGGAAGATCTTCTGTAAGCGAAGTGTCTGGAATCGAGTGAAGGATGCACCTGTGGAGGACGCATCAGACTTAAGTTGAATCACTGACTTTTGAGTCATTTCGTTATCCTGAGGAAAAAAACCTTTTAAGAGCAAGTTCTATATCACCTATACGCAAGTCCAGCTCCTGGCGGACATCAACAGCATCGCTGATGTTAGCATCGGGTTCTGTTAGAGTCTCACAAGCTCTTTGAATTGAGTTGGGAGTGATCTCAGAAAATTTGGCCCGAAAGACTTGTAAATTTGGCTTCACTGAAACAAAAATACATGTTGAAGTGATGTACGTGAATCCTTAACTTCCGAGATGTTACACAGGCACAGAAACATCCAGAATTCTGCAATACCTGCTTTGCAAACATCTATGACTTCAAAGCCAATGTTTTCTCCCTCCCTGTCACAATCAGTCCAGATGATCAAGGCCTGGCACTGCTTCACCTCCTTCTCTAGAGTCCGCTATGTACGAAAAAGAGGGAACAGTGAAAGGGAGCAAAGAAAGGCGGTTACAGCAACTGATTTAAGAAGCAGTCAAATCTGACAACACATGTATTCATTGAAATAGGAATTAATAAAATGATTTCAACATGTTTCTTATTATTAGGACACTGGATGAGCCTACCTTAATTTGTATCATATTATCTGGACAATATTTCTCTACTTCTGCATCAAACAGCAGCACCGGATTGCAACTGTGCCTTTCAGAAGAAAAGGAACAAAAACTATCAGCTGCTTCTGTTAGCGTGTTGATGCTTGAGACCCAAAAAAGGAGAAAAAATTAAAACTTACCATTTCTGAAATGGAGCTTTAAACTCCAGGCCCAATAAATGACCCGATACTGATGTCATTGTGACAGACACATCCTGGTGGGGTATGGATGGGGACAAAATCACAGACAAAGTAAAACTCCAAAGAACAAACATTTAGTTGCATGCATGAAAATTACTCAATGTCACTGGTTTTGCTTACCTGCCCAAAGAGGTTATAGTCATACTCATATATTTTATTAAACTTTGACATTCCTTCCCTCTAAAATTGAGAGAAAAAAAATACAATCAGAGGTGGAGCAACCAAAGATTTGTCACTCTATTAACCTACATGAGGAAATCACTCTGTGAGGTTGACAGGTTTTTGAACATTTTTCAAATTTAACTGTATTTTACTGTCAAGTGTTTATTATTTTGCTCACCATAAATGTGTAAGCTACACAGAGCTACTCTGTCTGTCAGAGATTTATATACACATTGTCCATGACCATATTATTTAAGTGGTGTTTAATTTTGTCAAGCTTAAAATATATTTTTATTTATCAAATGGCAAAACCTAACAGGTATATTCAGAGTAATAAGTAACAGACTCACTGGTGGTCCAACTATGTGTGGACCAGTTGTGCTGTATGTGTGTAGTGCCTTTCCCAAAGGCCTGTTTTCAGTCAGAAGCAACCCTGATATAGCATAGTTGTTACTCACAATGTAACATGACTTGTTCAAATTTGGTTCAAATCATCATTAGTATGCTCAGAGGAGATCAAGAGAGTGGTACAACAGTGAGTGTTTACAGCCATTTGTAAAATATAGTGAAGGCTCTGTCATGTTTTGGGGCTGCATTCAGCCACTTGTGTTGGAGATCTTGTCATAATTGATAGAATTCTTAACACAGAAAAGTGATATCCAATTTAGAAATATCTGATTGTCAACAGTTTCATGACAATGACCCCAAACACAGTGCCAATGCAGTAAAATTGTACTTGGATAGAAACACACAATGGAGCACTATCAGTGATGGATTGGCCTCCCCAGAGCCCAGAGAACAGAACAAAAGGCAGAAGCATCCAAAGAAGATCTTATAATGAAAGCCTGGAGAACTGTTCCTGAAGACAGCTTAAAGAAATGAGAAAGCTGCCTCAGAGTTCAGACTGTGCTGATGAATAAAGGTGGTCACATTAAATACTGACCTTCAAGCTTGTTAAGACTGTATAAACTTTGTGTTTCCCTTATACCGTATTTCCATGCTATATACACCAATTTCCAAAGAAAAATATAAAGAAAAAAAATGACTCAAGATTTTCCCAGTGCTATGCACTTTAGAAATGAAAGAGTTTATATTTGGGATTTTTTCTTCGCAATAGTTTTCTTTGACTAATTGTATAAGCAGCTGTTTGTGGTGAGTGTAGGTGAAGAGCAGTTACTGACCCTCCTGGCCCTGCCGTTGGACATAATTTCGGAGATGCCCTTAGCTGCGTCGTTCTTCTCGGCCACGCAAAGTACCCGCCTGATCTGACTCCGGTTCCGGATCATTTCTGCCTCCTGTTGCGGTGTGTCCTGGAATCGGACACTCTGAGCCGCACAGAAAAACCTACGCTGGACCCCCGGCTGCCGTAGTCCGGATAAAAACACAGATCTCCCGAGCAGGCGCGCTACAAGCATGCCCGCTCTCACACGAAGCAGCCGGTCCCGCGTACAGCGTCACCGCTGCTGTCAACCCACTCCGTTAGCATGCTAGCTGATGTGAATATCTACATGGTATCCATACTCAGAAACTTTGACAAAGAGCCAAAAAGTATACCAAACTTGACAAACTACAATACCTACAAATGAGACAACAAACAAAGAGAAAATACGACCCTATTGCATGAACTGTTAATCAAAAACTCGAAGAAGCTCTCAGACGAGCGAACACAGTGAGCTCTGTTTACAAAATCCGCGCCTGCCGTCAACAAGGTTGGAATACTGTCGTAAACTCCACACACAAGAAAAAAGCCTTAAAAAAGCGTAAGGTTACAAAAATAGGAATACAATATCTACGTTCAAATTTACAAATTTCTACACGTGTAGCATATGTTGTATTGTTAAAAAAAATCTGTTTTTCACAATCTCGTGTAAACGATAGCGCAATATTACTCGGTGTTAAAAAGAAAGAAAATACACCCTAAAACAATTTCCCATGCCAATATGTGCTTGCTATTGAAAATGCTCCGATAATTCCTTAGAGTTTGGGTTTGTAACAGTGATGAGGGACTTTACTTACTAAAACTGAGTATATTTTTTAATTTAAATATCTTTTTGGAAAAAAAATAAAACAGCTTAAACATTAAACTGATAATGAATAAGAAGCTTTGAAGGCTTTATAATCATACGTAAACTCATACTTCATTTCCTAATAAGTTGTTATGCCTATGAAGCGCCTTTGGAGCCTCCTGATGTGATATTGGATGAATACAAACCTAATTTCAATTTCAGGGTGGATTTTCCTCGCACGGGACTGACGCTGATCACATGACCGGGCGACAGCCAGCTGAGTAAACATGGCGTCCGTCTCTGACTGTCGAAATTGAGTGCAGCGCTTCAGGCTGTGTATGGTGTTTCTGCGGCCCGGACGCCCCGTGTTTGAGCTCAGGACTCAGAAATTAACGGAGCTGCGCAAAGACGTGAAGACATGAAGAGGAGGAAAGAAGAAGCTCTCTGATAATGCTGCTTTATCTTTTTTTTTTGTTCCTGCACAGCATGGATGGTCTGATGCCTTCCAGGACGCTGTGATTGGCGCCGCATAATTGCTTTTGTTAACACAGGCACTGATTTGTATTTCTGTGAGTCCGCTGTTTTCTTATTTTTTTTAAACGATCATCTTCTTTGGGCTATTCCTTGCAGGGGCGTAGATGCATTTAGGGTCACTTTTACTGTGTAACCCCCCCGCCCCCCACCTTTTTGTGAATGATATAGAACATTGATTTTTTTTTTTTGGTCCCCTTTTCTTTTTTAGCAAGAGATTCTCAGTGGACTGTGTAATGCAGGATGACTGCTTTTTATGACTGTTAGTGGAGCTGTTCTGTGTCTCATGTTTCTCATACCTTGCTCAGAAATTCCACTATGATAGGCTCCCCGGATGTGGTGGCTTTCACTAAAGAGGATGAGTATGGGCAGACCAATCCTGACACCTGGCCTCTCCCAGAGGAGTTCTCTGTTCCCCTCTACCCTTTGGCTGACTCCAACCCCTGGGCCAAAACCTCCTATGCCAAGTTCACCAAAGACTTTATCCTCATCTCAGAGTTCTCTGAACAGGTGGGCCCTCAGCCTCTCCTCACTATTCCTGATGATCCCAAAGTTTGTGGCACCTTCGACCTCAACTACTTCTCCCTGCGCATCATGTCAGTGGACTACCAGGCCTCCTTTGTGGGGCATCCGCCTGGCAGCGGCTATCCAAGGCTCAGCTTTGTGGAGGACTCTAGGGTGGTGCTGGGTGACTCGAAAGAGGGGGCATTTGCCTATGTGCATCACCTTACCCTTTATGACCTTGAGGCGAGAGGCTTTGTGCGGCCGTTTTGCATGGCGTACATTGCAGCAGATGAAAATAAGATCATGCTCCAGTTTCAGGAGCTGTCCCTTCGCTTCTCCCAGGCCTCTGAGTGTCTGAAGGCCGGGAACAGGAGTTCCTTGGCAAATGCTCTCCTGTTCCCGGCCTTCAGACACTCAGAGGCCTGGGAGAAGCGAAGGGACAGCTCCTGAAACTGGAGCATGATCTTATTTTCATCTGCTGCAATGTACGCCATGCAAAAC
>VOQJ01047184.1:6201-32891 GCA_015052665.1 Apistogramma diplotaenia | reverse complement strand
CACGGCGGCGCCTCCCGGCCGCGGGATCTCCGCCGGCTGCGCAGCCTCCCCCGCCCCCCCCCGCCCCCCCCCCCTTCGCAGTCACATCAGGGTTTTTCCGTCGATCTGCGCGGATTTAGCTCACTTATTTATTTAATTACTCGTTATATAATACGCACCGACTTAAAACACACGCTCGCTCTCCCGGATCGCCGTCAGCCTGATAACACGCCCGGCGCAGTAAGTATCATTCATATTGAATATATGGATGTGCAGGAAGGGGAGTGTGTGCCAGTGTGTCTTTGTGCTTGGATCGGGACATAATGTATTCTTTGCACGCCTGAGTGACAGTAAGAGCGGGATTAAACAGACGGGTCTGATGTGTTCTTTCCCGATTGCGTGGAGGATCGGTCGCCTTCCATCGTCTCTCTAATGTCCGTGGACTTTTCGTCCTGCTTTTGTCCCAACTTATATTCTCATTGCACTGCGCGCATTTTCCGCATTTTTACGCACTTTGCAGAAATTGTAGACTTGGAGGTGTGACTCCAGGAATTGTTTCTTTTTGTTGAGAAAAACGAAAACAAAGGATCGGCATGACATCAGATTCTGAAGTGTGTGATTGTGAATTCTCCTCCGAAGACAAGACTCCGGAAACAGAGTTGAGAGCGTCAGCCCGGTCTTTTCGTCTGAATTCTTTATTGCTTGATTTGATTTCCATCATCCAGATGTTCCTGCTGCTGCTGCGTGGGTAGAAGTGTAAACTGTCGCTCCACTCATGTCTGTCCTCTCCTCATAATAAGCAGCTTAAAAACAATCATGTTCAGACATGCCTTTGTTTTGTAACTGCAGTACCGTATCAGGTGCTGGCATGAAGGCATAAGTAGGCCTTCTAGTACGTTACTTAGTCCTCTGGGATTACAGGATATCAGATTGTTCATTTGGGAACGGGCCGCTGACGTCACGGACGCGCCACTCTCCGCGGAGTTCTGCAGCTGTTCTGACGTCACGTAGCGTGCCTGCATCATCAGATGAGTGGGCGTAAAGAAAAATACACACACGCGCAGGCCTGCATAGCCTTTGTGTAAACACCATAGCCTGTGGGGCTTGAGTTTGAAATCACCTGCATAGATAATCACGTACAATCATGTATAATGGAAATGGAATTCAGGTAACTGAGCTGAACAACAGAGTGTTGCAAAGGGGAAGGTGAAAAAAAAATCAGTACTCTACATAAAATATTTACATCCCAGGCTGAGCATAGTCTCCCAGATTTATGAAGCTTTATGAGGATGCAGGGGTGGGCTTTGTCACTGCAATCTGTGAATTTGCTGCATTTGTATCTTAAGACATCCATCTGACAATAAACAACACAGGTGAAGACCACAAAAATGTTCACATCCTTTAAATTGTTTGTGGTTTCCGGCTTTAACATGCTTTTTGCTGTTTGGATGCTCCACTCTGCCATCAGGCCAACATATAACAGCTCCTTGATCTTTCTGTTCTCTCTGTCTCTCCTCACAGCATGTCCTCTTGCCAGACCTGAGGCGACAGCACTGACCTGGATTTCTCCCAGTCCTGTTTCCCAAATTAAGGTGGGCTGCTCTGAGCAGACAGACTAAGAGATATACGAGAAGACAGAAAGCGGTATCAGCAGTTCGATCTGCATCATCTTCCCCAGTCCTCCGCCTCTTTATCACATTTGACATGGCAGACCCTGGTCTCACGTCTCCCTCTGGGACCCCTCTGCGCTCCCCCGGGAGCTCTGTCACCCTGTCCTTCCCCTTCTTAAGCGAGAGGAGCCGAGTGTGGGAGGAAGGAAAGGAGCAGCCTCTGCCACGGGATCTTCCCAGCCCGCTGCCAACCAAACGCACACGCACTTACTCTGCGTAGGTATCATTAATTTATTTACACAGCAGTGAGAGATGAAAATTTGACTTAAGTGCAATTCTCAGGCACTTGCACCTTAGTTGAACATTTCCATCTCATGCCTTTATAAATACCTTATTTACATTTTATAATCTTATAATTATTAAAGTGGGGCTAGGCTGGCTAAGCTGGCTGAAAGGGAGAGTGACTGGAGTTTCAGACAGATGAAAAGTGCACTGAGGTGCTCCACACAAGGCCCACTGGAAGACACTATGGGATTATTTTGAACTGTGAATAATGCAAAGCTACACAAGTAGAGTCCAAGCATAAAAATATGGAGCCATTTTAATAAGTTGTAAAACATTTACTAAAGTTTGTTTTAAGCTTATGATACAAAGACTTGATCTGACAGATTTTGGAAAATCTTTTTAGGGACAGCCATCTGCCTCCCCGAGCCTGGCTCTGCCGGAGAATTCTTCCTGTTAAAAGGGAGTTTTTCCTTCCCGCTGTTGCCAAGGTCTTACTCACAGGGGCTCACAGGCAGGATCTTTAAGTTGCAACATTAACCACCTTGAGGCAACTGTTGCTGTGATTTGGCAGCTTTTGAATTGAATTAAATTGCTGAATCCACCTTGCAGGTGAAGTTTTAGCTACAAAACACAAATGAACTGATAAAACATAATGAGCTTCTAATCAAAAATACAGAAAAGGGTTTATTGCAGTTCCACAATGACTCAGTGCAGCAGCAATATGAATCTGATCCCACGCTGACAGGTAGATTACCACATGCTGCTGTGCATGTGTGGTATTCCTTGTGCAAGATTTGAATGAAGTACTTTTACCTGCCACAGAGTGATTTCAAATTGTAGAACTCAGAGTGTTTGATGAGCTCTCTATCTGCAGTCTGACCGACCGGCATATCGTGGCATGACTGCTAACATCCTGTGCGTCAGCAGATTAGTGCTCTTGTCGCTGCTCTCGTTGGGCTCTGACATTGTGAGGCAGTGTGTAGGAGTAGATTTCATCAACACATCATCTGCTTTTCTCACCTCATTATTAAATGCTTCTCTCTGTTGTCCCACTTCTCCATTTGTCACATCAAAAGGGTGTGAATCACTACTTGTATCACGTCAGTGTTATACCAAATTGCCTTTTGCCATGTTTGTTTGCTCTACTGGAGGATCAGAACAGCTTTGAGACCTAAACAATTTTATAGTTAATGTAAGCGATTTTATTGTTTTCCTCTTTCTCTCTGCAGCACTGTGCGCGCTCACTCAGGTCCAGTTTTTAAAGGAGTGTGCAAGAACTTCTCCAGGTCACAAGGTCACGGTTTCATCCAACCTTCCCACAGCGGTGAAGACATCTTTGTTCACATCTCAGAGTGAGTGGATATAATGCGGAGCATGCAGTAGAATAACACGGTGTGGTAATTACAAATAGCAGATCTGCAGTGACCAGGAAGAACTGAGCAAACATCTCTGTAGTTATTTTCTAGTTGAAAGCAGCTTTTTTCCCCTCCCTCTGTTATTTCTCGTAGGACTCTGTGCCTCCTGGAGAAGCTTATCTGTGGTGCTTTTTTCTGCCTGTTTATTTAGGACAAGCAGTATAGCAAATGCTACCACAAACTCAGCTACAGCAAATGTGTGAAATTGCTACAAACAGATGATGCAGGATGATCCTGTTACCCTGCAACCATCCCGGAATTTTCTGATTTTCTGTGAACATTTGTCTGGACCTTATTGTGCAAAGGGAACAAAGAGCAGTTTGACATTTTGGAGGGGAGTGAGATGTTTTACCAGTCTCACGTCTGTATGTGAACACTGGCTGGAGATAGCTTAACATAGTGCGTGGAAGGAAGAGGCAGCCAGCGGTTGTCTGTCAGCACACAGAAATGTAAAAACAACAGTGTTTTAAATCTTTCCAGCTTAATTGCTACGGTGCAGAGGAGCTGCACAATGTTTTATCTCCGAACAGAGGCAGAGCAGCTGTTTCCTCACCTCTGTGCTCTAGTGCCATTCTTTCATCATGTGAATGGTGTTCATGTTTTCTAAAATGTCAGCCTATTTCTGTAAGTCACTGCTTCTTGGATTCGTTATGTAGTTTGGGGGAAATTTAGACAGTCATGAGTTATTAATTCCAAGAAAATAAAAAGGTTGCGATCTGACAATTTAGATGATTTTCAAATCCATTCCTGTACATTGACACATTGCTAGAAAAAAAGTGTTGTAATTTTTAAGAAGGTAGATTTTTGATTGTTGATTGGTACCCACTGTATGTTCCCTTCACCTCTTTTCCCCTCGCATTGAGAGTACAAAGCAAAGCTCGATGTCATTCTGCTTCATTGCCCTGATTTTTCTGTGTTATAGCATTGAAGGGGAGTATGTCCCAGTTGAGGGAGATGAGGTCACATACAAAGTATGCCGGGTCCCGCCCAAGAACCTGAAGGTGCAGGCGGTGGAGGTGAAGATCACACATCTCAAGCCAGGAACGAAACACGAGACCTGGTCCGGGCAGATCATCAGCTCGTAGGGAGAGTTCTCCGGGCCTGGTGAGCTGCACTGGACTGGGCTGGATGTGCGCTGAAAGAGGTGCTCTGGGACTGGCATGATTTCTTTTTTTTTTATGTTTTACCTACACAGAAAAGTGCCCAGTGTCAATAAGAGTCGGTAATTAATTTGTTGTTGGTGCTGACAGTTTCCTTCCCACAGAGCTGACATATCCTGTCCACTACTCTCATTAATTTGGTTTGGGATTGTAAAACGACCAGTGACAGATTCAGCATTGAAAGTATAGCGGCCTGCTGGGTTTGTGAGGCATGAAAACTGGAAAAAAAAAACTTCATGCATGACTGTGGTGCTGATCTGAAAATGAACATGACTGCTGCGTGTAAACTGAGGAGAGAACGTTGAACAGCAGGTTTGATTCAGTTTCACTTCCTTTCCTACGAGCTCACCAGAGTTTCCAGGGTCACATATTGGGATCAGATGACTTATCACAGACGAGAAGGAACTTCACATTCAACATGTTGAAATATTAAAAAGTTAAGGGAATTAAGGCTGAAATGATTTATCATTAGAAACCAATGAAATATATACATCTATCCATTCTCTTCCGCTTATCCTGTTCAGATCACCATTTTCAGACGCAGCTGAGAGGGAATGTTTGCGTGTTGTTGTGAGTGCTGGAGTAAGTGTTGGTCTGTCATGATGGGAGACTGCAGCAAACAAACTGGCTTAAAAATCAAACATTTCAAAAACATGAAAAATATACAGGCTATTGCAAATGTTTCCTTTAAAAATACTCACTTTTTGTTGTGTCGTCTTCTTTGTGGTTACTTCATTTTATTGTTAATTTGTTGATTTGTTCAGGTGTGTGTGTGTGTGTCCTCAGACTCTATGTTTTAAATGATGCAGTTAAAACTTGCACTTAAGAAAGTTGAACTTTCAATCTGAAAACTGCCGCGGTACTCAAGACATTTGTTCTGGTTTGTTTAAAAAAAAGAATCCTGTTTTCAAAGGATCTGGAGCCATGGATTACTTAAAAAAACGTGTGTAAATGTTTTTATTCTGCTCATATAAATGTATAAGTGTGTGATTTATTGAGTCACCGTGATTGTGAACTACCACTGTGTTCTCAGCCCAGGGTGTCAAGTACTGCTGGTCTCTGGGCTTGTGACTCCATATCATGCATTGGCTGTCCTCAGGCGTCTCTGCCGTGATGCATTGGCTGTGGCGGATTTGTATGCTGCAAGTTAAGTGTTGTTTTCTAAAGTGGTTGAAGTGATGGCGGTGCTGTAAGTCAGAAGTTAGTCAGCCAGCATTCAAGCATTCAGTGTTCTGCTTCCTGTTTGAGAGCTTTGCGTTTGGAAATTTGTTTTACTTGGTTTTGACCGGCTGATTTTAATTTTCACTCGCTATTCAGTTTCACTTTTACTTACTTGTCATGTTCAGGCACAAAAAACTGTTTGGTTTCTGAAGAGATTGTGGTTTGGGCTGCAGCAGCTCATAAAAACAAACATGCCAAATTAAATGTTTAAAGATGAGAATAAATGTGATGCCAAAGGGTTTTTGTAACTGACCTAATGCCTGAAACTAAAAGGCCACCTGCGTGATTTGGAGACACTGGTGGCTTTGCCTAAACGGCAGCATTTGACGCCATGGGAACGAGAACGGGCTGCAACCACTAGACTACAGAGTTGGGTGCCAATAGTGCATATTGTCATATTGTTGTTGTTATTCAGGTTAAAAACTGTACTGTAAATCAATTTATGTGTTCCACCGAGTCTCTGTCCATCTTGTCTGTCAGTGTCACTGCCTGATTTTTTCCCCCAGTATGAAATTTCACTTCATTAATGGGCACTTCTGTCTTTCTGTAGACGAGCCACTGTTGTGGTCATACTAATCACTTCTACTGAGCCTTCAAAGAACATTAAAGCATTTTATGATTCACTTGATTGTTGGAAAGTGTATCTGTAAAAAATGCTATGACACACACACATTAACACTGACATTTACTACACTGCAACTTAAGTGGGTTGTGTGTTAGACAGCATGTGGAAGAAATGCTTCTTTTTGCTGGTTGATGGTGGAGGAGAGTCTTGTTTGTGAGCATTAATCTGTATAAGCATTGTTAGAAAACCACATACAGTAAGTGAATGTGGACCACCAAGAGTGATTTACGCTGCTTCTATGAGCCAGTTTTAAAGGACACGTGATTATACTGCTATGAGTAACAAACCTCCAACATTTGGCTTTTAGTTTCATTTCAGACATTTTCAAGTGCAGGAACAGACACAGAATAATCAGCAGACAAAACTCAAAACATTTCACCACAAAGGAGGAAGGAAGCACAAAGGCTGCAACACAAAGCATGAATAAAATGACAATCTTACAGACTTCGATAAATACGTCAGAGGGCCTCTAGTGGCTGTGTGGAGAAAGGCTGAACAGCCACGAAAAACAGGACGCTGTTCGCTGCAGAGCCACTGTCCCAGTGTGGCTTTGTTTCTGGCTTCAGCCCCAAATCTAACCGCGGAGAGGTGGAGTTTGACTTTTTGTCTCTGCGGTGAGCGCCACCACGACGGGAATCGTGACATGTTTACAGACAAAGTGTTTGGGCAGCATGAAGTGCTTCACATGTAAAATAGCTGAGAAAAAACGAAGAGCTCAGGTTGGAGAAATGAGTAGACAAGAGATTTCTGGACACTTTTACTTTCAAAAAAAGTTTACTGGAAATACATTTTAGTCCATGGACTTTTCTCAGCTATAAATGATGAAATGATATCAAAACATATAGCCATGTATAGAAAATGAATGAACCCTTAGTACATTTCATTAGCATCATCAGTGTTACAGACTCATTTTCAGCTGTGCATGTCAGTCTACACAATCCCTGTAATCTTTCAGGCTGGAGGAGTGCTTACAGTCAGAAACAGATCCATATGACTCATCAAAATCAGATTCACAACAATGATCCACGAAGTAGGCTTTTTCAGAGCAATGACACACATGGCATGAAAAATCATGCTAACAGGTTTGACACGTGGATGTAAACCCTTTAAAGATGACAAATTATGCTCCTACAGGAGCCAAAAGCTCAGGATTTCTAATCTATGGATCTGTGGATATCCTTAATACTCGCTCTCGCCTGCTGTTTTCAAACCTTCGGTTTAGAACAAGCAGACATTCAGAAGAAAGCTGGCCTAAGGGGGAGACGTGAACTGATGAGCTGCAGTGAGGCCCACTGTAAGATAAATAAGGAGTAGTTTGAACTACTCCAGGAATAAATATGAGGAGGTGGAAATGAGCATGTTAAGTCCACTTTAAGCAGCTGACATCATTAAACTGAAAAATGATCAGTCCATGTTTTACATAAAAGCTCCTATGTAGTCTGTAAGAGAGAGTTGCCACAATGCACTGCAAAGGTTCGTACAGTGACAGCAGCTTAATTCACTGAGAATCTACAGAACTCTCCCCTGAACGTCATTTAAAAAGCGTTAAGAAGCAGAACGAGAAACAGCAGCGAGCTTCCTTCTGTTTCAGCATCTTCGTGCAGTTAAAGCAGACATTTAACATTCCTGTGATCACAAAGTAAAAACATCAAACGCATGCAGTTCAGACATTAAAAACATCCGGAATGATTCCTCTTTATCCTCGGCTCGAGATGAAGAAAAGCCCTCATCTTCTCTGGCACTTGATTCATATCTCGCTTTCAACGTGATCTCACAGAATCACCTGTTGGACGTCACTCACTCTGCTCACCTCCATCCGCCGAGTTAAAACCACAATACAGATTATTGATATAAAATGTCAAGATTAGTGCAACTCATCAGTCAATGGAGTATTACATTACATTTTTATACTGCATCGAGTGTCACAGTCTCTCATATTTAACGTGCTGCACATCACAGTAACACGACTCAAACACATCTTATGGCACAGTACTCAACACCTTAATGCACTGTAACATGTAACACTTCCCTTGCCAACGTCCCTTCTTTTTTAAAAAAACGTGACTTTGTGAAACGATGCAGTCCCTTCACGCCGCTGTAGTCCATTTACACTTAATAAAAATATGGAGGGATCAGTAGTGGTACCTTTCATCAGTTTATAAAAACCAGGGCTGCCGGCAGACGCCCACAGACTCGTGTTCAGAGGGGCCTGTGCACGAAGAGAAAAGGGGCAGTTCGGGACATCAGGACTCATGTGGTAAAGCACCAAAGAAAAGCTCCCGACAGAGCCGAGCCGTGTCCTCTGGAGAGTACACTGTGAAACCGATGGTCCGTGGGTCGTTGAAAATTTCATAGTCGTTTCCTCCCTGCGGAGTGAATCACAGAAATGATAAGCACCGAGCAGATTACAGCCGCCCGGTTTGGCTTGTTTTGTTTCTTCTCTTGTGGGCAAAACAAACCATAAAAACAGAGATCAATGTTCCTTCAGTGGAGGCTGGCTTATTCTGGGACCTTTGGACTGAGATTGCAAAATAATTGAGTTTGACCAGATTGAACACTTATGATATGACTTAATAGGAGTCTTTACAGCTTTTTCCAGAAAAGCATCTCAGCTCTTTCTCTCTACATCTGAGTTCTTTCATATGCTCAGAGAAAAGCTAAGTTTATGTTATTTCTGTCAGTTTGAGCAAAAATGTTTGTCTTTAATTTTGAACCATGTAGTTCAAATTTATATTTTCTCTAGTTTTATGTTCTTAACACCAAATTCTGTCCCTACTATCCGAAAAATTAAGACTCATCTGACCGGGCAACAACAATCTTATGTTGTCCAATTTCGGTGAGGCCAAGCAAACCGTAGCCTCGGTTTCCTGTCATTAGCTGACAGATGTGGCACCTGGTGTGGTCTTCTGCTGCTGTGGCACATCTGCTTCAAGGTTCAACATGTTGTGCTTTCAGAGTTGCTCTTCTGCATATCTTGGTTGTGAGGAGTCATTATTTGAGTTACTGTTGTCTTCCTATCAGCTCAAAGCAGCTTGACCTCTGGCATCAACACTATTTTCTCCCAGAGAACTGGATGTTTTCACTGTAAACCCCAGAGTGAAAATCCCAGCAGATCAGTAGTTTCTGAAACACTCAGCTTATTCCAGCTGGTATCAAAAACCATGCCACCTTCAAAGTCACTTAGCTCATCTGTCTTCCTCATTCTGAGGCTCAGTTTGAACTTCAGCAGGTTGTTGTGACCATGCATACATGCCAAAATGCACAGAGTTGCTGCCATGTGGTTGACTGATTAGATACTTGCATTAAAAAGCATTTGAGCAGGTGTAAATGATGAAATCTCATCTTTCCAGGAAGTCATTTTGCTAAATTTCTGCACTGCTAGATATTCAATTGCTCATAAATGAAAGCATCTAGACAAATAAACAATCAAAACACACACACATGCACACACAAAGTTGCAAGACTCCTTGTTTCCAATTGCAGACCTCATATAAAGGCCTTTGGCTCTCAAAGTGACATCAGTGCAATGTGCTTTAAACATGCATTCTTTCTAATGGCCAGCAGGGGAATCTTACATGAATTATGACCCAATACTGGTCTCACGCCACAGTTTTAAGTCATCTTTAATAGAATCTGACATTCATTTAGTAAATTATGGTATTTAGAATAAATACTGGCCACACTTCACTCATGAGCTTTTTAAAAAGTGCTGCACAAATGAAGAGGGGGTGCAATAATGGCTACATTTGTCTTTTATTTACTGTTTATAGATATTTATTGGGTGCATGTGAGGTGATAATTTAGAGAGCAGCTTATGGCAAAGGTTTGGGGTGTTTTTGGTGTCTTCAGCACAGATCCAGGTTTATAAAATATGAAAATAGAAGCCCAGTAATGAGCTGTTTCTCAAGCACATATTATTGTAGTGTTAATGCATCCAGAACATTCCTGATCAGTTTATGACAGTACATGCGCCAAACAAACTTACATCTGAGGTCTCGTTGCCAAAGAAGTAGATGGCATTCAGGCCTTCCCTCTCCAGCACCTCTAAACACAGTCTCTTGTCCCAGCCCTCTGGAAAAATGTCAAAGCTGATGAGACCGCCTGAGAGGAGACCATGACAAGAAACAAGGGCGTCATTATAATGACTGACTTTGAAAGCACACTGTGTGTTTCTTGAATGATAGCTTCAAAAGTTAAATTCAAAATTTAAACTTTCTTGCTTCTTGTTGACAAAACAACGCTGTGTTTTTTCTCAGAACCTGTTGGCAGAGAAACTGTACTGGGAAAAAGAACGTGTCACCAAAACACACTCATTTGTGTTAATTTTGGTCTAAACACCATCAAACACTTTCTATATTTAAAGAGTGCTCTGTGTAATGTGTGGGATCGTGGGAGTGGATCAGAGATATTATCATAGCTGCAGTGTGATTTATGTTGCAGCGCAATTATTTTTTTTAACTTCAAATCTAACAAAAGAAGTTCTGTCTTTGCTGTGCACCAACTGGAATGAACTCAGTTACATTCAAACTGTGAAATGTGGCTGAAGAATTTCCCTCGCAGGCCTTTAGCAGGACCTCGTTCATAGCCCTCTCACCCTTCCCCCATTCCACCTAATGTTTTTTTTGTCATCTTGTCTCTCAGTTTAAAAAAATCTCAAAGAAACAAAAAATAACAAAAGCTGAGGAGGATCCAACCAATCAGAGGGCTTCTTCCCTCACACACCCTCCACATACCTCTGTCCTAAACACCTTCAACCTCAGACTTTAAACAGGGCAATTCTTCAGCCACATCAGTAATCAACCCATTGCCCGACATGCATTCTTCACCCCCAGAGGACTGCTGCAGAGCTGCTGACACTGCATAGATGTGCATATCTAACTCTTATCAAACCTATTTAATACATTATTCAAACCATTATTCAACACATAGAGCACCACATAAACTACTGGCATAATTGAATTGATGAAAGCACCATAGGTTGCTGTTTACCTCATGCCAAAGGTTTGCGTGTCCCTTACATTCTGTACTGTGTGTGCAGGTTGGATAGAGTGTCACTCAGTTACATAACACCTATCGCAGTGATCGACCGTATCAGTTAATGAGGGCAGCAATTTGGAAGAAGATAAACTCTGAGGAAAACAAACTAATAAATCACCATCACTGCACATCCTCTGGACCCACTGACCTGTTTCCTTAGTCATCCTTAAAAGCACACAGCTGCTTTTAACATCAGGGGCTACAACTATATGCTGAGGAGCTTCCTGTTTTTTAAATCTGGAGTACGAGCTCATCTCTTCTTTTGCCTATGCATGCCGCAGATCTTTATAAGCAAGTTTAGTGAAGGAAAACAAGCCCAGCTGTCTCATGTGTGAACAGCCTTCACGCATCATCAGCCGAAGCTTACACCCCACAGAGCACGCAAGCAAACACCGAGTACCTGATTCAGCTTCCCTGATGCTGTAAACAAAGCCAGACAGGAAACAGCGTGTATGTAATAGTTAACCAAGGTCTCTGATTACCAGCACAAGGTCCAAGTAGGTGGGAGACAGAGGGGCCCGTTTGTAAATTGAGATAAGATACAAACTGAATGCTGATGAACAGCTTGTTTTTATCTTGAGAGAACATGAAAAATAAACAAAGATGGTCTTACAGGTCGGACGACTCGAAGAGCAAGATGCTTAAAATACTTTTGCTGTTTGGGTTCAGCTGGAAGTCACAGTTTGAACTATGAAATAACTGATGCCCATGAGGTGGTTACATACAAGTCACATACCTAGTATCAGTCATCTACTAATATAATAAATCACTTTTTCCAGCTTCTACTCTCTCACCTTTAGTGAACCGGAGTCCCTTCCCAGCAAATTCTTCTTTCAGAGCAGCAACAAATTTCTCCCTGATCTTCTCTCTCTGTGGAGAGAATGACAAACCAGTGAGTGTGATGATGCAAATGTGTCTTTCATATTTATTGTAGCACACTGTTGGTGATAACAAAAAGTAAAGTGTATCATGATCACAGCACCTGCTGCAGTACATAACATTTTCTCTGTGAGCACAGCAGAGAATCCAGCTGTTTAAGAGTAAACTTCCTCCATCTTCCTCTGTGAGCCAACAATGGACAGTCTGTAACTGGTCCTCAAAGCTCGGCATTGTTTAACATTCTTTGAGACAGTTGCTGTAACTCTCAGTGATTGATGTGTAAAAACACGATAGATAGATCTCGCCTTATGACAGCTAGGATAGGTTCAAGCACAAATAATGATGGATGGTTGTTCATGTACCAGAGCATGAGGATAAATACTATGTCCAACATCATAAAAATGTAATAATTTAGATAGAGACAGATAGAACCACCACTGGCAGCAATTTGAAGTAATTGTTTTCTGTATGAATTTATGTCTCACAGTGGTTGTGGAGAGATTTTGGCCCACTCTTCTTTAAAATGCTGCTTCACTTCTGTCTGTTCATGCTCAGCTCTCTGAAGGTACCACCACAGCATTTCATTTCAATCAGGTCAAGGTCTGAACTTTGACTGGGGCATTGTAGCACCTTGATTCTTTCCTTTTTCTGCTACTCTGCTGTTGATTTGGTGCTGTGTTTGGGATCATTGTGCTGCAGCTCGACCCACTTGGGCCAAGCTTTAAGCTATTGGACAGAAGCAGATCACATTTGACTCTGGAATACTTTGTCATGTAGAGGAGTTTATGGTGTCCAGGTCCTGAGGCTGTAAAACAAGCCCAAATCATCAGCTCTCCACCGCCATGCTGACAGTTGATATGAGTGAGGTGTTTGTGCTGATGTGCTGTGCTTGTTCATTATGGCCAAACATCTCCACTTTGAGCTCTGCTGTCTGAAGTAGATTGTTCCAGAACTTTTGTGGTTTGTTCATCTTTTGGTTTTTGCAGGCATGTGGCAGCATAGCTGTAGTGCAGATGTTTTGCTGCTGCTAAAATGCCTCCAGGGATAGTGATAAATGCACATAAATAAATGCATTGGTAATTGCTTACAAATAAAGTACTTCTACCAATGACGTTTACCTTGTCAATTTCAGAGAATTCAATTCGCTCCTCTAGCGTGCAGCTCCGACCGATGGGGGAGATGTTGATCATTCCGTTCCTGAACTCAATGAATGTACCTCTGTGGCAGATAGAACATGTGGTGAGGACGCAATATTTGACTTTTGAAGAAAACTTTAATCAACCCAGTGCATCATAGAGTATTTTTAATCTGTTTCTAGCTTCATATCTGATCAACATTGTGATTGCTTTCTCCTGTGCCAGTGCTTCAGGTTTGTGCTAAAATAGCGAACATTCCTGCACAGCTAAAACTCAGGTCAAACATCGCTGTCTGTCTTTCTGCCTCGGGTAAAAATGACTCGTAGCCTAATTCTTTTGTGAATTTTCACACCTTTTCTTTGGCAGCTTGATGAGGCCCATGTAGCTGAGGCAGAAGTTGATCAGGTCCTGCAGCAGCTCCTCCCCGATCTGGTTCTGAATGGCCTGCAGGGGTTAAGGTGCGCTTTGTTAGTGAACAAAATGACCGGGGGAACTTATGAAGTGAAACTAAGATTACAACATGGTTTATGAGAGCAAAATGCTTTGTTTATGATTTCGTTGCTATCTTAAATTGTAATACAATTCTGTCTGTAATCTTTTTTTTAATTATTTTGTTGTTTCGGGATATAAAAACATGCATCTCACTAAGCGCACTCACCTGTTTTGAGAGGAGTTTCCCATCTTTGTACTGCACTGTTCCATTCTCAGCAAACACATAGTCAAACTTGTGTATCACTGCAAGAGAAGAAACATGTCAAGTGTACCTAAATGTGCTCATCCATATCTCTTTAACCTACATACTAAATTTGCAGCAGCTCGTCCACTGAACTGCACACATACCTGCTACATCTACCCAACAGCAGATTAAAGTGTATGTAACAGTGGCTAGATAAGTTTAACCCTCGTGACTTTCCCCACTCACTCACTCTGAGCCAACGACAGCCATCAAGGAAGGTCTGCAACCATCTGCCTGTGTTAAAGCTGCTTTTAGAACTTTTAATGCCTTTATTTTACCAGCTTTTGCCAAAGTTAACCAACAGGTCCTTCAAACTGTATTCCAAATGTGTAAAAACATTTGAATAAACTATTATTTATAAGGGGTGTATCAAATTTTAAATATAAAATGTTAACATTACCTGTGACAATGTGTCACAAAGTTAGTGAAGGTTCACCTTTGGCACACTTGGCAGGGTAATGAAACTCTAACTCTGTACACACAATGCCTCTGCATTCCAGCTGTAACCTCATATTTACTGACAGACAGGCTATCAGCCTGCTGGTGGCTGCATGGCTGTTAGGTGTTAACTCATCTGGGAGGCTGCTGGTGTGATGCCCAGTTTTATGGTGGACATTCTAGCAGCAGGTTTGGGGAATCACAAGTTCATAAAGTGAACTAAACAGAATGATGAAGGATCAGATGATAGCTATGGTGCAGGGTGACTAAGCTTAGCATGTTTTGATCTCTTAGTCACTGTGAGATGTTTCCTAAACCTCAGATCAGACCGACGATCTGCCTGAACCAGCTTGTGCCATTATTATTTTATGGCAGGTCTTGCCATTAGAAAAAATGTTTCCTGTAATTTAATTTTCAGCTTAAATCCAAAATTTCCAGTAATAACCACCCTTCTCTGCTCCACCCCCTGCAGCCTGTCAAGACACGTAGGGAGACTGAGCTGGCCAAATGTCATAAAAGAGGTCTACTCACCATCATCCCCCTCCCCAAGCTGCTCTGCAATCTTTGAATAGTCCGACCCTCCCACGATGCCAATCTTCACTTTCTTCCGCAGAGTCTGAAAAAACTCGTCCAGCTCCGGGTCGATTTTCTACAGGCAGGAAAAAAAACCAAACACAAGAACATTTCAGTTATCTGTGGGTTAATGATACACATTCCTCCACACACACCCAGAACCATCAACAAGCTCAGTCTGCGCTGCAGAGGAGATGTGGTGTCATTTATTTAGAGAAGATTTTAAATTTCCCAACATAAAGAAGAAAATTGCCTGAGCTGCACTCAAAGGAGACCACATTATGCAATATCTGGGCGCTGACACACACACACACACACCCACACCCACACACACACACCTAGATGAACCTGTAAAGTCAAAGAAACAAACAAGGGAGACACATGAATCAGTGCTCCTGATTCAAAAACATTTCAAAATGGTTATTTTAATCTTCATGCTGAGCTATACATTACAGGACACACTAGACAGCAGCGTGTGTAAGGCACTGAAAGGCTTTGCAGCTCAATAGAGAAGTCTCCCTTCAGCGCCTTAGGTAGAAAGACTTTCTGATGTTGTGTTTCCTGGAAACCACAATCCTTTTTTTCAAAGCTAAAGCTCTTAAAATGCGGTAAAACACAGTAGTTTATGCGTCTTTAAGTGTACCACGTCGCTTTACACTCCCACGGATACACAGACAAGCTTTTTTTAGTCATTTTCTCCTAGTCGCCAACTATGACATCACAGCACTGTGATTGGTCACTTGCAATAGATGACCTGGAGCAAAATTAATATAATACTGTAGATACACACCCTTACACACCCGCAGACCCGTACCTCGGGTATATGCACAGGGGGCGCAAAGGAAGCAAGAAACACTGTGAGAAAGTGCACACGAGGTTATCGGGACATCGTGTTCTCCTCAGATGTTCTCGCTACAATAAAAACCCATCGGAAGCAAATGCTGAGGGCAGAGGAGCAGGAGGCTGTGATAAAAGCTCGTAATAACCAATAAGAATAATATCGATCGGAAACGAGCTCACCTCTCTCGGGGCTGTCAGAGTGCCGTCAACATCAAACAGGCAGAGGATGTTTCTGTCCGGAGAGCAGCCGTCTGATTTCTCCATTTCTTCTTCTCCACGACTTTTCTTATTGATTATAAATGCTTCTGCAAGGTCCACTCTCGTGCAAAGAGGCACGTACAGATATCTCATTTACATGAGAAAATAATATATATGCTGTCAAAACCCCCTCAAAACAAAAATAAAAATGTACTTCCAGCTCCTGTATCAGGAGGATTTTCTCTGCTCGTGTTGAGCAGCCAGGCTCTCCCTCAGTCCCGCTGTTTTGCTTGGCTTGGCTCAGCTCACACTTGCAGGACGTGCAGCGTGTTGTACGTGTCTGTTTCTTTTCTGCAGCGCTCCCACTGAAGCCGCAGCCAATAACAGCCCGGGGACACGTGTGACGTTTCGGGGGCGTGGCAGGTTGATTTACTCGCCGCTTTGACAGCCCACTGACCTTTCACCTACAAGCGGTGATCCGGAGCTGAAGTGGTGGTTAAAGAGGGAACAGGCGGATGTTTGGTAGCGTAGCCTTGTTTATCACTGAGAGTCTGTATCACAGGACTGGACTGATGCTGTGGGAGTGCAAGGTGATCTGTTACTGGAGGGTTCAACGGGATTTCATATGACACAGATTTATTTTTAATTCACATTATTTACAGAATATGCTTTGAAGTAGCATTTCTGTTTATCAAGTTGAGTTTGTTACAGATCCAAATAATTAAATCTTATCTTCCTCCAGTGTTTAGTGCTCAGTCAGAATGAAGATCCCGGTAGATTTCTCATCACACAGCTGCAGTCCTTCCTGTTATAGCTGTTATATATTATAAATTAAATAACTAAAGGCTTTCTATATCAGAATTGTGCATTCGATGCTCTGTTCTTCCACAGCGATCCTAGAATAGAGGCCAAATATGCAGTTGTTTAATATGCATGCCCTCAAGCTATAAATAATATGAACCCTAGTGTTGATTTGATCGCTGTCTCCTACACATCAGCTGCATTTGTTACATTAGGTCTGTAAATATTTGCACAATGAAACCATTTATGTGATTTTTCCTCTGCACAGCACCACAGTGGATTTTAAATCCAGCATCAAGCTGTGATGGAGAGGCAGAATCTCTGCAGTGAAGGCTTGGCAGAGCTGTGATTGTGAGTCCTCAACTTTAGGTAGTCATTGACTGCAAAGGGTTTTCACCTATCTATTAAAACAGATCTTATATTCAAAATTACAAGATAAGATCAGATATCTTACAAGACAATGAAATTTTGTTGGAGCCATCCTCCAGTTGCTGAGATAGTAAATAGGAAATATAAATGAATTTTTTTTAGAGATTTATCAGATTTAAAAATATGATACATCAGCTGATTTTTTTTCCAGACACATTAAACATAAACATTGTCCCCTAACTTTTCTTAACTATAGTTATTTATGAGTCCTTACTAAGATATTATGACAATGCAGGTTAAAAAATAATCTTGTTTTATTGTCACAACAAGTTGTGGTTTGCTTGATTACGCTCTGCCCAACGCACCTCGGATCACCTCCTTATCATTTGTGACCTTCCAATACCTGATGCCAAAAGGAAAGTTCCAGAGGGCCTTCTAGTGGACAAACTATGCAACATTAGTCATAACATGGTTGTAAGGCACTTCTCCCATCTCTTCTTTACTTTAAAAATTTTCCCTTAATGCCTGTTATAAATGCCAATTCTGATATATCAGCAAATTGGCCCCATTCAGGCTCCAGGTCAGTCTCTTGCAGCACCTTTGTAGTATTAAAGAACAACTTTACTGCAGTAGTAAAGTTGCCATTGCATCAAAGTCCTTAAGATTGTCCACAAACCAATAGATGACATCATGACCGTGTCCATCTTTTTTAAGATGTCTATGGTTACGGTGCTGTCTTGCAGCCTGGGAGGCACCATTTTATTTTAGTTTTTGTTACTTCTACTTCCTGGTATCAATAGTGATGCTGTCTTTGAAGATGATTATTGATCGAAAGATTCTCTATGAAATTTAAACATTATATTTAATTACAGCAGAAAATGGCACAGTACGAGTTGGCATGAATCAACATGAACCAAGAATGCCAGTTATGCTTTTCTAATGTGTGCAAACTGCACAATATTTATGTATTTTACATATTTTCTCCATAACAGCCACAAGAGGGCAGAAGAAGAGAGCAACAGCAGCACTTAGAACAGGTATTACTGGTATTAACAGGTATTAATGAAGGTGGAGGTATATGACCACACTTAGAGACTTTTATTTGTCTTTCAGTTATTAATAAGTTCCTGAATTATTAGCTTGCTGCCAGCCTAAATAGTTAATATGGTGCATGTGAGAAAGGAGGCACTGGGCAAATATTGACAAATCATTAACATTAGCTATTGAAATTTTTAACATGCCTGTTTATCTTACTTTGACCCAAATCCCTGAGTCGAACCTGAGCACAGAGGAGTTTGTTTGATGCACGAGGTTGGTTCTTTTGTAAATTAAGATTAGTTATTGGATTGATGTCATGAAGAGACAAAAGCCAGTGCCAGTCTTCTGTTTGCTCTCAGCCATCACTGATGATTGAATCGATAGCTTCCGGAGTCCCTGCATCTCCATCTGAGGGCATTTTTTTTTTACAAAAGTATTTCATAACCATTTTTTTGTGATCAAATTTTTATTTTATCTTCCTCTAAAATGAGGTACAGGTATGTTATCCCATTTAATCCCATTTGATATTCAGTCATACTTATATACTATATACTTATATATTTATTTTGAATTTCACTAACCTGGTATATTTAGAGTCTGTTGAAACTTGTGTGTTTGGCCTACATTTTAAACCACCTGTCTGGACCTCCATTAACACAGCTTCTTATCTGCTTTCCTGCTTTGGAGACATTTTCTCCAACTAACAGTAACAGAAACTCTTAATGCTGTCCAGGTTCCATTAAACAGCCAAGATGAGACAATAAGAGAAAGACTCCTGTTCCTTTTAGCACATTATCATTTCCTCTGGCATAATAAAAGTCCAGGTAGAAGCATACAGAAAGCCTCTTCATCTGGAGCTGCAGTGGGGCTGATGACGGTGTGCCCCGGGCTGACTGTGCTGTTACAGTGTCATATGTGTGTATTTGTTTAAGATGTTTATGAGCCTGTAAGGTGGCAGATGGACAGGAGGCTGTGTGATGTACAGGAAGGAATGTTGAGCAATAGCCTAAATTTGTGTACTGATTTGCTTAACTGGGTTTAGGCATTAATAGTGAGTTTGTTAAAGGTAAGTGAACACAACACACATCAGTGTGAAAAATCTGCAGTTTTTGACCAGCCAGAAGATGTACATAATTAATCTGTGTTTAAATACTCTTAATCCATCCAGTCAAATTGCTCAAATTCATATGAAATTGGCCCCATTGAGAGTCTATACTCATGACTTTAGTTATGTGTCAGTTTACTCATAATGGCAACGCTGATGATTAGTGAGTAAATTGCATGTTAACACCTAATAGAGTGTGAAAGTCAGAGATTTCCACCTCATGTTACCTCTAAAGAAAAGGTGATTAACAACGTCTGGTGTCATTTTTTTGGTGACAGACTGAAGCTTAAACGCTGAGGTTCTAGTGGCAACAAAAGTGAATCCTTGTGTATTCGTTTTTCAGCTCTGTGGCCGAGGTTATACTGTTTGTTGGAAACAGGAAATGCAAAATCAAAGCACTTATCAGATTGTTACTCTGATCATAACTTGCTGCTCTGACAAATAGTTTATGTGATAATACATGTAATATGTAAAATGTGTAATAATTGCAGTGCTGTCTTAACTGGGCTGTAATCTCAGAATTTGCACAAATACACTCATGATGTCTTTAGGTTTTGGTGTTTGAATACAGACCATTTTAGTTAGAGGGCACCATCACGGGCAATTTGTTGAGGATTTCAGTAATTATTTTGAAGCGCCTATAAGGACTAAAATGCTTTTTTTCCTGAAAATGCAGTGACGCTGATTTTACGAGCATTTTTATAAAGACTTTTACAGGCTTAATCCACCTGGCTTTTATAGCCGACGGTATTTATCAGCTACACACAAGCCTTTGCTTTTATGGCCTCCTGTGACCTTTGCCCCTCCCCACCCTCATCATGAAAGCTTCTTGCCCACCTCTGAAGTCTACAGTGCAGGAAACAAAGTGGTTAGAAAAAAGGCAAAATAGGTGTTTAACTGGAGCGGCTGCGTGCTGTCATGGTTTGTGTCTGGGAGTCAGATTTAATGTGCTGTTGTTAAGATTTGTAACGATATTTGAATTTGTTCTCACACTCACCTGATCATCATTGACACGAAGGGAATAAACCGTTTTGGACAGTAATATAGAGGCAGGCCTAAACTTGATGTTTACAAACAGGATGAGTTATGATACTCAGTGTTTTAAGTAAGGTGTTGTTCTGGGTAGTGTGGGAGTTTTTCCTGCTCTGCCCTCCTTCTGTCTCTCGGCAGTTGTTCATTAACAAGAGCCTGTACCAAGGTGGAGGATTACTGAACTCTGGCTTTACCAAGAGGAACACGAGGGATATTCTTTTTTGTTTGGTTTCACTCCAAATCTTCTGTATTTACTGAAGGCTTTTGAGCTCAAGATCTTCCACAAATATCTGGATTCTGGGAATTAGATCAAGAGAAGGGACTTCTACTTGGTTCCTGAAAAGACGTGTTCACTTCTGTTTTTGGACTTATGTCATGAGGGGGGAGGATCTGTTTCAGCCTCCTGTTTACCAGAGCAGATTTCTATATTTTTGACATGTAGACCAGATCCAGAATTCAGAGGGAAAAATGGGAATCTCAGTGATCAGGATGAGCAGTTTACCTTACCTGGGAGTGCTTCTAATGGCCGTGGTTGCCAGTGACATGATTGACAGGTGTTTGAGATCAAACAGTACGTATTACATGAATATCGTGCTGCTGGAGGACAACACTTATGAATGGAGTATGCCGCTTGTGAAGGCGGCCGTGGAACAAGCTATACTAGAGGACAAGCAGGAGAATGATGAACATGGTATGGATCGATTATTACTCTACTGAAAAACCACAACATTTGCATTGAATACAATTTTTTAAAATAAATATTACAACACTTAACAGTACATTAATTTGATTCAATGCAATATTTTTGATTCAAGTGAAAGCAGCAGGCATGTTTGAAATGGATGGCTGATTGATTACACACTATTAAACAGAGAAGCACAAAACGATGGTGTTGTAATGAATGCGGTGTGCAGTGAAAGCGGTGAAGATTGCACCTTATCGCTGTGTAAATAAAAGATGAGAATGCCAGTGAGGAGAAAGATTTAAATGTGATTTCAAATCAGCACAAACTTCTGAATTTTCTACATTTCTAAATTGTTTCAGCTGATAAATATATTTTGAACAGGTTTTCAGACTGAACTAAACCGAATATAGTGAGTGTGTCGCTGTTTTTAGAAAACTTTGAGTACTGGAAAGGTGGTGTAGGACTGAGTACATCTGCAAATATTTTCAAAAACCTGACCTCTGTTTTTTTTAGTTTTTAATACAAAAATGCTACAAAATGCTAAATACATCATGAACCTTTGTTTAATGTATCAAATATTTTACTCTCACTGGTGTTAAATTGTCAGAGGTTACTTATTAGAGCAGGTGTGCTGCTAGGTTTCTGCAGACAATGCCAACAGAATGAAAAATTAGTCATAGTTTATCATCTTTGTAGCAGTACTAGTTTACGGGAATATTTAATAGTTACCTGTACCACCATTTGATCCTGCTGAGTGACATGTGTGCTCTTGCACTTGAGCGTTGACTGCGCTATGAACAGTGATGTGATGAGACGAGACAAATGAGACACATCGAATCTCATAATTTTTTACATTAATAGCTCATCTTTTTTTCCCATGACTCAAGGTTTAGACTTCACTTTGACGGCTAACTACAACGGGTTCACCACCAATGTGTACAAACGGCAGGGCTGTGGGAGCAGCACGTGTGAGGGGGTGACAATACTCAAGAGGCTAAATGTAAGTGCGGCCACATGCTTGAACACAGTGCACACATTGAGACGTAATGCTTTCTGACATGAAGTTATAAAAGCACCTTTCAATATGCAATATATAACCAAAACAGAGCGTATTGAGGACTGTTGCTGTGCTCCTCAGCGTGTGCATCGTCAATCCGTTGCTCCTTAAACACTTCCACAAAGGAATAATACTGCGTATAAGTGACTGAATATTGATCAGCCCAGGGGAGAAATTTCATGAACTGACATGTTGCAATGGTGGCAATTGACTTTTATGTATTTATTTATTTACTGTATATAACACTAAATCACAACACACAGTCACCTCAAGGGGCTTCATACTGTATAGTAGAGACTCTGGTCAGCTCCCAGTTTGGATTCAGGAGATTTTCACCCTCCCTATTTTTAAGATTAAGTTTAAACTTTCCTTTTTGATAAAGCTTATAGTTAGGGCTAGATCAGGTGACTGTGAACTCTCCCTTAGTTATGCTACAATAGGTCTTGGCTGCTGGTGGGGTTCCCATAATGAACAGAATAGAATGCCTTTATGGTCATTATACAGATGTACAATGAGGTTGGAGGGCTGCTCCCATATAGTGCCATAAAAATAGAACCTCTAAAAACACACAGAAATAAAATGGTTACAAAATATATACATTGTAAAAAGAAAAAAAGAATAATAATAATATAAATATATACATATTATAGATGGTGAGTATTGCATTAAGTGAATGACTATTGCACTAGTGGATGAATACTGGATATTGCACATTACAGAGGTGATAGATATTGTATAGCATTAATAATGTAATACAGTATTACACAGAGATGTGGGTATTACACAGTTAGTGTGTGTGAGAGTTCAGGGTGGTTATGGCTTTAGCAAAGAGACTGTTCTTGAGTCTGTTTGTTCTGGCTTTGATGCACATGTAGCACCTGCCAGAGGGCAGCAGGTCAAACAGGTCAAAGCCAGGGTGTGAGCTGTCCTTGATGATGTTCTTGGCTCTAATGAGGCAGCGGGAGAAGTAGATTTCCATCAGAGAGGGCAGCCAATGATCCTTTGTGCTGTCTTGATCACCCTCTGAAGCCTCTGTCTGTCTGTTTGAGTGCAGCTGCCGTACCATACTGTGATACAGTGTCCCAGCAGGCTTTCATTGGATGAGTGGTAAAAGGTCAACAGCAGGTTTGAGTCCAAGTTGTTCTTCCTGGAGACATTCAGGAAGTGAAGTCGCTGCTGAGCCTTCTTGATAACAGCTGCACTTAGTGTTTCTTTTTCAGTCACCTCTTTTTACTCTGTTTTTTCCCCACTCTGCATTTAATCAGTTATTATTAACCTCTGTCTCTCTCTCCTCAGTACCAACCGGTCGTGGCAGATCACTGCCCCTCCCTGAGCATGGTTTTGCTGGAGGTTTCTTCCTGTTAAAAGGGAGTTTTTCCTTCCCACTGTTGCCAAGTGCTTGCTCATACGGGTCATTTTCACTGTTGGGTTTTCTCTGTAATTATTGTAGGGTCTTTATCTTACAATATAGAGCACCTTGAGGCGACTGTCTGTTGTGATATGGCGCTCTATAAATAAAATGGAATTGAATTGAATTATCTGACAGCTGCCCAGAGTCAGATCAGCAAAGATTTTGTGAGTGTGCATGTAGAGGTTAAAGCGATTGGAGAAATATTGAGAGTCAAGATTGTGAAAGGAATTATATGTGATGAGGAGAATCGTGTATTTAATCAGGGAGCCACATGGAGAGTGCTGGGGGGGGAGGCTGGAGACTTGTGCTGCTAGGATTTAGTGTGGTCCCTGGCAAAGTCTTGGGCATGCTGTAGCCCATGCAGGACTTTGCAGTCCTGGCTGGAGATGAAGCAGAAATGGGAGTTTCAGCAACAAGGTACGAAAGTGAAAGCCGACAGATGTTGCTGTTGGATGATGCTCATACCACTTACTCTTTGGGGATGGACAGATGATGCTGCCATCACTTGCAAAGGATTCAGCCAGAAGTTAAAAAACATGAGCTCTTTCTTAAAAGTGGACGGCGAATGGAGATAGTTTAATGAGGAAGTTGGCCAGAGGGTTTGGCGATGCAGAGGTTATCATGCTTGTAAATTAGTGGAATGCCAAGAAACAAATATCACCACAAACATCCTGCTAATTAGAACCACAACCACAGCCGGCTACATGGCAATCTTAGCAGGTGCAATGCTTCCATTTTGCCTCATTGGGACAAACTCTCCAGCTTGTCCTGCTTCCACCAAGCCAAGTTTACTTCTAAAATTTTTCAGAGGGTTGAAGGGAAATGGTTAATGGGAGTACTAGACTGTGAAGTACCTGCATTGTAGTTCACTTTCCTAAATTCAACTGTAACTTTCTGCAGGCTAATGGTGAACTTGGATGTGTCATGCTGGGGCCTTCCTGCACATATGCCACCTTCCAGTTAGTACAGTAAGTATGACTCTCTTTCTTTTGAATTTTATGTTATCGTAATGAGTTTCAAATTTTTACCCTCCGGTCTGTTCCAGTGAAGAAATTGGGCTCCGCTTAACCATTCCTATCATCTCTGCTGGGAGTTTTGGCCTCTCATGTGACTACAAGCCTAAACTGACCCGAATTCTGCCTCCTGCGCGAAAGATCTGTGACTTTTTCCTCAACTTTATGAATGAAACTCTACCATTCAAAGAGGAGCCATGGGACCATGTCTACGTCTATAAGAAGACCAACAATGCAACTGAGGACTGCTTCTGGTGAGCCAGGTTCAACTGATTGTGAGTCTGCTGTATCATCTGTACTTCAGCATGAGCCAGCTTTTTGATTTCTTTCATTGCTTTGCCGCAGGTACATCAATGCACTGGAAGCACCTTCTAACAACTTTGCCACGCGTGTAAACAGTGAAATGCTGCGTGGAGAGACAGAGTTGATAAGTGCTTTCCAGTCTTCGAAACGACACAGCAATAGTGAATATATATTTATTTTTTTAATGTTGTATGGAATTTATTAATAAAGCAGAAAAGTATTTTGATCCTCTGATGATGCAATAACTATAATCCAGACTGAAAGAGCCAAATAACTATTAAATGGGAAGCTGTGAAATTTTGTTCAAACATTTGGGGTTAGAAAGTCATTCTATAGATGAAGGCTTTTCCTTCTTATTTACTGTAAAACACATTTATTTCTTCCAGTTTTAATCTTATGTGGGAATGCTGATGAGTTAGCTGCAGTTAAGGAGAAGGTGGGGCAGGTTCCCAAAGACTTCATGTTCATTCTTCTAGATCTTTACAAGTGAGTCTGGCCATGGCTTTATTATTTTACCCATAAACTGCTACTATTACTCTTCTATTAGGTTGTAATTAAGGAACCCGAATTAGAAGAAATCATTATTGCCTTCATTATCACTTTTATGTAGCCCTGATTATCACGTAAGCACCACATCCGCTCCATATATGGAAGATGTCTTAGTGCTCACGCTGCCACAGAGAAACTACAGCAGTGGATCAAACTCTTCATTCAATGAAACGGTGAGCTGCAACTCAAGCATGCAAACAAGACCACGTAACTATGCATTTAACATCTTTTGCTTTTCATTTTTTTGGGCAGATAAATGATTATGTGGCTGGATATCATGATGGGACTCTGCTGTTTGGCAAAGTGCTCAGAGAGAGGATTCTCAGCATGCGCAGCAACAACAGAACCTATGATAAAGCTGTGCGACATCATCCGTTTGGAAACACTTCCTTTGATGGTGCGTTTGGTCTCTGGAGGCAGAATGCCAGAGGATTGTGATAAGCAATAACCAGGAGGACACTGTGTGTAATCAGGCAGCTGAAATCAAAAGGATGGGTTTTTTATGTTCACAAGGTTGATGCTGGTTAGCTCAATGATTTACTGCTGCTGAGAAACTTTGATGACAAGACATTTTTTCTGGCTCTCACATGAAACAGTAATAGCTCTGGTAGCTTCTTTTCTTACCTGGCTAAATCGTCTGTACGCATATTAAAAAGGTGCTTCAGTCTCTAGACTTTTTCTTTAGTTTGGCTCACAACAGCAGTAGTGGGATGTCATAGACTGTATGTAAAAGATACGTGATTTATTCTACATGTGAGAAAAATGCATGTATTTTCTGTCATTGTTCCACCTAAAAGTTAATATATAATAGCAATAATATATGCTGTTATGTTGTTAATTATCTTGGTAACACATTGTTTAATTGAGGCAATGTTTTATATCACAGTAAACAAAATATATTTAGGTTTTCACAATTGCACTTAATTAGCAATTAATCAGGGATATAAACTGAATGCACTGATAATGAAAACAATCAGTATTTGTAGTTTTACATACATTTTAGACTAAAACATTTTTTAAATAACTTTGTGGAAAAGCTATCAGACTGTAATCACTTGATATGCAAAATGTTTTATTGTGTGTTTACATGCTTGTGTGTGTGTGTGTGTGTGTGTGTGTGTGTGTGTGTGTGTGTGTGTGTGTGTGTGTGTGTGTGTGCGCGGGGGGGTGGGGGGACTCTGTGTGTTTTATATAG
>VOQJ01047183.1:2215-20853 GCA_015052665.1 Apistogramma diplotaenia | reverse complement strand
GGGGAAGCAAACCTGAATACAAAACACACGGACCAAGACACTATCAAAGTAAAACAGGAAGTGACAAACCATGGAACACACGCAGACTTTACACCAAAGACTAAACCTACAAAAGGAGGGAGACTCAGGGAAACTGAACCATACCAAGGAGAACTAAACACAGAAGAACCAGGACACAAGAAACACAGGACAACTAAACAAAGAATACGAATTGGGGAGTACAGGTGTGGGACGGGGAGCCAGGGGAGAACTAATCACAGTAAAACAGAAACCAAATCATGAATCAGAAAATGAAACACAAAAGAGCTTAGACTAAAGAAACTCAAATAACCTAACAACAAGGAACTAGAATACAACTAAGACACTAGGACAGGTAGAACAAAGGGAATTATAAACAACCTCCGAACAAAGGAAAACTCGGAAACAAGGAAACACAATACACAGAAATAGCAAGACTTAAACACTCTGGGAAGCAGGCCCAGGATCATGACATAATGATCTGGCTGAGGGGGTTCAGGCCTACACAAAATAGCATTGGGGACAGAGCATCACCTTATTAATAAATCCCACATTCGATAGTTTCTTGAGCAGTTGGCTTGAAGATAGCCTGTAGCATTAGTTTCCACATCCCCCAGAAAGCTTCTAGGATCCTGTTGATCTTGTACAATTCTCAGTATTCCAGGATCGAAGTGTGGCATAGGCTTTCTTGCAGTCAGTCCAGGCAGTGCACAGATCTCAGTTTCTGCTCTTCTTTTCCATGGAGGGTACTGGTCCTTGTGGCTGTTGTTCATCTCATAGACAAGCATCCCAAGGATCACTTTTGCAGTGTTATAAACCTGCTGGTTGGTTTCAGTGATGGTAGCAGTAGGGATTGTCCATAGTCTTGCATTCAGGGGGTACTCCATGTAGTCTTGGTAATCGGCCATAGAGGTTCCAGATTTCCATCTAAGCCATAACATTCTCTTTCAGGTCAGATGCTCATTCAACACAACAGTTGTTCTTGTTCTTATATATACAGTATAATGAAGGGTGAGTGTGTTCAAACTTTTGGCTGGTACTGTACACATACATACGCACATGTATGTATAAATGTGTATGTATTGTTATCCCTGTTACACATAATTATACTGATCAATCTGTACCCATCATATATCAGAGTTATTTTCTGATGGTATTTCTGATAACTGGCAGGCAGTTTTCTGAATAAGCCACAGAGTCAAAGTGAACAGTGGGAGGAATATTCAAATAGCAGAGAGGACGATAACAGACAAGGACAAAGATGTTCAGAACACAGTGAGACTGATGTAAAAATGTAGATAATATTGCCTCCATTAGAAAGGAATTTGTTAAATCTCTCTGTCAGATTTCTATAAAAGGTAGTTTAATAGATCCACTGTTGTAATAACTGATCAAAACCCACAAAGATAACAAAAATGGATAGTTATGTACACAGCACAGATGATTTAAATGACAGTAATAGTACCAGATAAGAAGAGTATATGGTCCCCTATCAACCCATTCTTGATGATTACAGTGTACATTATTGTTTCTGTAACCCAAATAAAGTGTGTATATTATTACATTCCAATACATTCCAAGTTTGATTTATCAGGTGTTGAGGAACCAGGTTCACTGACAGTACGTAAGCTCCTGGAACAAGTATAAGTTGACAAGGGATGAGAACTCTTGGAATGCTGCTATGCATGTAACCCCAGTGAAAGGGTTACACCTATCCAAGGTGTGGCAGGGGAACACTTTAAGTCCAGACGGACCAACCTGTGCACCACCTGGAATAACTTCAAGAATGCTTATGATGCAATGCCACATGGATCCTGGAATGCCTAGAATTATACAAGATTTGCAGGACCTCAGAAGCCTTCTAAGGGAATTCAGTGTCGATTTGGAAAACACCACAAAAGGCCAGCCTCAAGCCAATTGCACAAGTCACCATCAATTGCTGTGTTTAACAAAGAAATGTTCTGTCTGCACTGCTGTTCTGTATAGGCCTGAACCCCCTCAGCCAGATCATTAACAAGAAAGGGGCAAACGTTAGCCACCTCTTCTACATCATCACGATGCTTGCATGCAGGGCATACATCCGACACCATAATCAAGTGGCTGGCATGATATACAGGAACAGCTGTGTTGAGCATGGCATGTAAGACCTGAGGTCAAAGCTGGTTGAGAATTATCAAGCTAAGCTCTTGTAGGACTTCCAGATACAGGCAACCAAACTGGTGATGGCTAATCAAATGGATGTAAGAGTGGTGGAAAAGAAGAGGAAGAAGGCCAAAGTAACAGATGCAGCAATACTGAGCGATAGGACATCAGGAAAAAAATAACAATGGCTGAGAGAAGAGGTGGAGAGGATAAAGAAGGTGAAGACATTTTGAGGAGCTCATGAATGTAGAAAATGAGCAAGAGAGTCGACCTGATGGAGTACAGTTGAGGATTAGTAAGGAGTTCAGCTATGTGGAGTGGAAAGTCTTGGGTTTTTGGGCTTGTGTGGGGTGGTGAGATGGGCTGGTTTGTGTTCTTCTGTGCAGTTGGGTTGCACCTGTGGGGAATCCTCTGCCAGTTCATCCATCCACTTTGGTGAAGCCCTGGCTCCACTTGCTTCCTAGTTAAAGTGTTTCTGCCTTTTTTCCCAGGACTCCAGTAGAAGACCTCAGTCTGTCTCCGCTTGGATCTGCCACCATTTCCCTTGCTAGTTCCATGTTTTTGTCTTTCGCTCCAGCTGGTGCTAAAAGAAGATATCAATTCCCTGCTGGCATTCACCTGCATTCTCAATTTCCACCAGCACCCAGCAGCTTGTCTCAGACTCCTGCTTGCCCCTCTGAACATCCTCTCAAGCTCTGCTTGCTGCACCCCCAAGTAAATTACCTTCACCTGTACACACCCGCATCTTCTTTCCTCAACCTGGCTTTGTTTAATTCACCCTTTAATTCTCCAGAGACACTCAAGCTCCCCAATTTGAGGTGAGGCACAGCTTCCCCTTTCCTCGGTTGTTCCCTGTCTTTTCTTTGGTTCTGGAAATTGTTTAATCATGACAGGAAGGTGGTTAGTCCAGATGACAGCTCTTGTCCTGTGGTGGTATCTATATATCTAGGAGAGAGCAAAGGACTGTTTAACCAGATTGTTTCAAACAATCTTGGAGGGAGAGATGATGCCTAAAGAATGGAGAAGTGTTTTCAGGCACGGTTTGTTTTTGTGCTTTGTTAAATATGCACTTTTATCTCAATTTATACATTTAATCATGCTTTTCTTTTGTTTTTTTAATCGTGCTTTTCTTTTGTCTTCTTTTTGCTGCTTATTTCTTCTTGCTTCCCCTCCTGCCTGTCAGTGTTGGAACTTTTCAACTACACAATCTAATGTGAATAATTAAACAAAAGAAAGAAAAAAAGACTAACAAGAGAAACCTTCAGAGAGTTTATACCCCTCTTTTTGGTAAAGCAAATGTGTTTGGCACAACAGAGCACTCAGATCATGATTCTACTTGCTAACACTGCAGGACAGGACAGGTTTATTGAAAAAAAAACAGAAAAACGAATGGAGAAGATTACTAGTACTCATTTTTCAAGAGCAAAGGTGATGTGGAGAGCCATGGTGACTACAGAAGGATAAGGCTCATGAGCCATACTGTGACAATATGGAGAAAGGTTGTTAACACTCATGAAGACAGGTGGTGATCAGTGAGCAGCAGTAAGACTTCATGTGGAGAAAGAGCACCACAGATGCAAGGTTTGCTTTGAGAGTGTCGGTGGAGAAGTATAGAAAAGTCAGGAGGAGGCTCTGTGCCTTTGTAGATCTAGAGAAAGCAAATGATAGGGTGCTGAGAAAGGAACTGTGATACTACATGACGAAGTCATCAGTGGCATGACATGTATGAGGACAGTGAGATAGTGGAGAGGTGTGCAGTAGGAGTGACAGATGGGCTCAAGGTGGGGGTGGGATTACTTCAGGGATTGGCTCTGAGTCCCTTTGTGTTTGTAATGGTGCTGGACAGGTTGACAGATGAGGTCAGGCAAGATCTGTGTATGATCTGTAGTGAGAGCAGGGAGAAAGTGGAAGAAAAAGAGAGGTGGAGATATGCTCTGGAGAGAAGAGGAATGGAAGTCAGTAGAAGCAAGACAGAATATGTGTGTGAATAAGCGGGAGACAGGGGTAACAGTGAACCTACAGTTACCAGAGATAGTGAAGGCAGATGATACCTGGGGTCATCCATCTAAAGCAGTGGACAGTGCACAAGAGAGGTGAAGAAGAGCGTGCAGGCAGGGTGGAGTGAGTGCAGATGAGCATCAGGAGTGATTTGTGAGAGAAGGATAGCAGCAAGAGTGAGGAGAAAGATTTAAAAGACAGTAGTGAGATGTACTGTGATGTATGGTTTGAAGATGATGGTACAAACAATGAGACAAGAGGCTGAGCTGGAAGTGGCAGAAATGAAGATATTAAGATTTTCATTATGGATGGACAAGATTAGAAATGTACTGTATACATCAGAGGGACAGCTAAGGATGAGCGGTTTGGAAACAAAGTTAGAGAGGCACATTTGAGATGGTTTGGACCAAGGAAGGAGAATGGATATACTGGAGAAAAAGTGTTGAACACGGAGCTGCCAGGCGGGAGGAAAAGAGGAAGACCACAGAGAAGATTTATGGATGTAGCGAGGGAGGACATGCACAGGGTTGGTGTGACAGAGGAGATGCTAGAGATGCTCAAGAGAGGGCGAGTTTTGATATACCTTTTGAAATTATGGACAAAAAGTTCAACCTTGGTTTCATCAGACCATAAAACATGTTCCCACATGCTTTTGGGAGGATTTATGTGTGTTGCAAATTCATAAGAAAAGGCTTCTGTCCACACAGGTCTTTTAATGCTGACTTCTGTTTGTCTCACACGCTGATATGAAATGCCTTTCTGAACCTACTTCAAGAAGACTTTGAAGGCCGCATAAAATGCTTGCCATAACTTGTGGTCTGGGAACCTGCTGTCATCCTGGAGAGTAGTCCCTGAACACAATAACAGTGGTTACAAAAGAAAGAAGCCAGCCTGTGATGACAACCACTAGGTAAAGAAAGATTAAAGTTGATAGCATTTTTAATTTGAAAGAACTGGTGACCCACAGCTCCCTTTTCATCATGACCAAAAAGACACATTACATATACAAGATAGACAAAATGCATAAAACTTTCTGAAAATACACAACTAAGCATCAAAAACAATCAGTCTAGAAATAATCCAAATTCTTTATTTTTTTGTATCACAAAAAAGAACAATGTTGTTCCCAGTGGATCTGCTTCAAGCCATCGGTGACATGTAATATCTCCCTGAATCTCTACAGGAAGTGAAAGTGACACAGACTAATCTAGCGGACAGTTAGTCGTTCACACAATGGTGTCACACACAGCAGGTGCCACACCGCGAGTGCGATAATCATCAAGGCCAGCACACATGAGTGTCGAACGATGATATTAAAGCAGCACTGTAAGTGCGCTCTAACATGCCTAACAGCAACCTAATGACACCCAGCTATGAAAGAAGCTCAGATGTGGCAGCACAGGCTGCTCCCCTACCTAGGAGGAAGTTGGCTGCAGGTGTGAGGCAACAGGCACTATGCAGAAGTTAAAAAATATAGAGATAGAAATATGCAGTAAAAAATTAAACCTTTGAGCCAAGTGCAAAAACATTTTTGTTTTAAAATGTCAACACAAAAAAAGAAGAAAAAAACTACTAAAAACACTGCCAGTGTCAGTTTGCTGGCAGGTTTTACCGAATTGTATATTACTGTATCATAGCTACAGCTGAACAGATTCATGCTGCTCTTTATGCAACCCAGAAGACCAGTTTTTAGACTTTTCATAAATAGAGGCATTTTTTAAAACATTTATTGCTTCTTATAATATGATGTATAATATCTACTACATTAATTATACATACATTAATGGGTCCCAGAGGATCACTCTTAATCATTTTGGTAGTTTGCTGACTTTTTATAGAACACCAACAGAGTTATTTGTGGCTTTGAGTGAAATATTTAAATGTGAAGGGGATTGCTAAAATATTTATATTGCTGAGTCATTCCGCCCTTCTCTGAAGGAAGTGGAATATATTGCTGGTATCCCAAACTTTCTCCTAGAATAACCAGCAAGTTTGGGTAATCTGTCTGATACTCTGGATTCCCAAAACTGATGATATTTCAAAATGTTTACCAAGAACTTGGAATTTTACACTAGTTAGCAAATGCTGACATTGTCATGAAGGGTGAATCTTTGAGGTTACTTTTGTGTTAAAAGAATATTTTCACAAATAAGCAGCTCAGGAAGTAGACTTATTTGTAGACTCACATGTATGCGGCTTTGTACAGTTAACTTTATTTGTAGTGCACGCCCTGACTGCAGCTACGATTGTTAGCAGTTATGTGCAGGTCTCAAGAGAACTGACCAATCACTGCAGATCCCTTGCCAACCCCCCAACACCCAGTCAGTTGTGAGACAAGTGAACTCAGCTTGGCACCTTGTCAGACAGTCTCTCCCCCACAGTCTGAAACCACTGGAGATGGTGTATGGTGGGTGGATATTGTGTGTATGTGTTTCCGGAATACCTTCAGGGGTATACTGTGCACCGAAATGAACAAGAACAGCGTGTGTCTGCTCGCGCATCGATGACTACGGGCAATCAAGAGTAAATGTGCAAGTGTGGTTTTCTTGCTCTGTTGGGAATTTCACGGCTTTCCACGTGATGGTCAGTGTGACTGTCACTTGAGACCTGTGAATTGTCAGGGAATTGCTTTGAAATAAACTAAATATCTTTCTAGACCAACCCTGATTTGCTGGATTGTTGATGCTTGATTGTCATATGGGCCAAGAGGCACAGGTCAAGCGGAATCCTTTATTTTTTTCTGTATTCTTTATTTTTATCCTTCAGAACTCTGTGTCAGATGATCATTTTTACTGTCATGAAAATGCTTTTCTATTTGATGGGCAGATGGTTTGAAATCAATCATGAAAAGCACTGAAAATGACTTGAAAATATGATAGCGATTTAGTCTTTGCTAATATTATACTGTCAGCAGGTAAACATGTATCAGGTAAAACACTGACACAAGACTAATAGATTAGATCCCAGAACAAAATGTTATGACACTGCAGTGTTCTAGAATAGCTGGTAAGTATTCAAAGAGATTTTCTTCACACAGTTAGTCCAATTTGACTGGATCGGGAAAGTGAATGTTGCGGAGAGACTGCCTGCACAGGGATCTCTGGGAAACAGGAGCGTGAATCAGGCTCCTCTATGGCTGCTCCACAGAGGAGGCAGGTGCGGTGGCTGAGGAGTAGAAAACTAAAACACCGCATAGAGACATAATGAAGGCTTGCAGTGCTGTCAGGGAAGCTTCTCCAAGGCTGTGAAATGTGCTGAATTGGAGAATCTGTCCACAGCAGACAGAATCACAGTGGATTACAACAGTAACAAAGTCTATAGGGGACCATGGGTAACCTGGAGTAGCTAGGGCTTAAAGGAGACCAGGGGGTGGTTTGGAGCTACTTGTCCCCCCAGGACCAAACTGTACACACAGCCACATTCTCTAATGTTTTTATCAAGTGAAGGCCACCAGAAGTAGTGTGTAAGGAAAGTAATGATTCTACTTTAATTGCTGAAAACAAACTTCATTATAAAAGAGACTCTGTAATGCATACCCTTGTTTACCTGCTAAGTTTGGAAGTCTGAGGAAGGGCGTGACGCCCGAAACGTTACTCCTCCTGAAAACCTTGATGGAATGAACATTCACAATTCAATCAGTTTGAAGGTGTGCGGACTTTATCTTCTTCTCTCTACTTTAATTGCTGCCTATATCTAAATCTTGTTGCTGCACACATATTTATTTGTATATCTGCCACCATTTAATGATCTCTTCAGTGAACCTTGAGAAACCTAAAAGACACATTTTAATTCACTTATAAATTATTAACACATGTTTTTTGGATATTACCATTTCAATTAGTGCACTTAAGCCTGTTGTGAAAACAGGCTTACCTGTAAGTGTCTACGTTTCAAACAACAAGTGAATGACGGTTCTTCTCTCCTACCTTAGACCTTTAAATATGCTGCATATATTGATTTTGGCTCAGATAAAATCAACGCGGAACATTGAGTCTCCAAGAACCAATAGACAGAGACACATTGTTAAATAGTTACGGAAAAGAGATCAGAGTGATAAAAGACTTTTCAAAGCTCACAAAGGAAATTAACTTGTGCAGTTTTGATGAAAAACCCAAGAGCAGAAAAGCTACCACTTCTGCAAACTTCTGTTGGAAAAAAAAGAAAACAAAAGAATGATGGATGTGGACCAGATCGGATTAAACATGTTTGCAGCCAAATTCCAGAAGAATATATTTATCATAGTGTAATTTAATAAAACAAATAATGCAAATAGAAATGTTTCCATGTTTGATTTAAGAGAAAAAAGACAGACCACTGTTGCATGTCTTCAAGTAAACTTTTTTCACTTTGTAGCAATTATATATAATCAAATACATGACTAATACTGTCTCCTTACTCCTCAGCACTGAAGTTTTTACTTTGATCAAATTAATTCTAAAATTGCTTTTTTCGTATATGAAAGCAATTATGCCACATTGTGAAGTGTGTTGGCGATATAAAGTGAAGAAGTTGTTTTTGTACTTATTTGCTGTTTTTTTTACTGTTTTACTCAAAGCGATTTCTTTTGAAAAGGTCCTGATTTCTCTGTGCAAACTCAACTCTCACTCAGTCTGTAGGAGTTTTCTGTTTTACTACATAAATGCCACGGTGACCATAATCCATGACACGCTCAACACTGGTGACAAACTTTGAAGTAGTCATGACAACGCAAGCTGCAGTCAGCACGAAGCATTATGCCTTATGTGGCATTGGGACTTCAGTGTTTGGTGTGATATCTGTTCAAAGCCTGCAAAATATCCCTTCATGTCCACGTAAAAAATCAACATATAATAATTTCTCTCAATGTCGAGGAAGTGAAAAGGATAAAAAACTGTATCAAGGAACACACATCGATACTTCTAATTTAAGCTCCAATGGAACAGAAGAGCAACAATACAGCTCAGCTGAACTGTGGTTCTCTAAGATAATGATAACACCTGAATTCAGACGTTTTCGGTCCCTTCGCCACAGTTCAGTGGCAAGCCATGTATTTTACACCTTTGGTCTTCAGTGGCATCCTGCCTGAGCCAAAACAAACCCGCAAAGCACAATTTAACAAGTCTTCTACCACTGCAGCCACAGATCTGACACACATCAAAAATAAAACAATATAATGACAATATTACTTAAAAAAAAGACATAAAATGCATTTCACCCAAACCCCGGATTATTTCCTTCCTTAGAAAGGGCTCAGTTACTCTGTTGTACAGATTATCTGTGTGTTGCAGTTATAACAATAAGTCATTTTCTATCATCTTCTATGGTAATGCTGCCTCACCTGTCGTGTTTCTGGCATACGTTATAAATCACTTCATAACTGAGAATGTCCGCTCACCAGAGGCGGTAGACAAAGAGATAGTCTCCACTAAACATGCCAGTGTGTCCAGCTGCCCCACGTTCTCACCCAGATGTTTCTGCTGAAAGAACTCAAAGACATCAGCAGGACCTTTCCCTTCAAAATCACATTCCATACATTACAGTCAGTTTTGTTTTCAGTTCAGGCCGAATGCTCGAATGCTGTTCTGTGACTCTGTGTTAAGCTGGAGAAGGCTGCAAATAGGATTTTTTTTCTGTGCCTGAAACTGCCGTGGGGTCAAGAAGGGTGAGAAACAGTGACGTGCAGTCAGGGGAGGGAGGTGAGGCACGGCCCATTTAATTAATTTTAATAAAATTAATTAAATGGTTATATTTATTCAGTGATATGTATTTTAAAGTTCTTTTCCATTTAAATACTAAGAAGAGACAGTGGTGAGGCACCAGCCCGCTGAGCCTCACCACGGATTGGGCATTGCACAGTCCTTGGTGAGGCTCGGCATAGTAGTTGCCAGTGACTATGCTAACTGTGCTGGGATGCTATGCAGTAACACCGTATTGCTGTCCCTCTGCATGTCACTATTAACACTTTTACTATATTACAATATTACTATATTAACTACATTTCTATTTTTTTAGCTGGTGTATATAATGCACTGCAACAACTGTATGTGTGTAATGTATTCTTGTGCCGGTCAATCATAAAACTGATGCAAAGAGACACTAGGTGAGGCATGCTGTGCTCATGCCTCATGGCAGGGGGCGCTGGTGATCCCAGCGACTCCTTGGCTGCAGAATAATAGAATTAGACAGCAAGCTACAGTAAACAGTTAGCAAACAAGTTATTGATGCTGTTCTTCAAAAGGAGCGACACATGGACTTCATTTATAAGTAAAGGTATGAAAACAATAAGTTATTTTTTCTATGTTAGTTTGTATATGTAAAGAACACGGTTATGAAATTTTAAACAAAACACGTTAACTGTTGCCAATCAAATGGTGAATAAGCTGCTCTGTAGGGTTTATATGTTTGTAAATCTGATGTGATGACGTCAGTGCCTCCTCAGCTAAGACCGTCACCGCACGTCACTGGTGAGAAACATAAATTTTTGGTGGTCTTCACATCTATTCTGTGTCTGACAAAGAATATTGTTCAGAATATTGCTGTGGAGTTGGTAGCAAAGTGCACGAAAGTCTTCTTGGCCTGGACCTCTTCCTGAACTCTGAGTGCCTGAGGCAATGAGAGAGGCTTCATAGATCTCCCCAAATCGGCCCCTCTCTCGCTCAGCAGTGTCACAAAATTCCTTCACCCCTGCCAGGCAAAACTGTACATCCAGTGTTTTGTTCTGCAGTATTGCAAAAAGCACATTTGAATATGCAAAATACCATAAAATGTGTGTAATGCAAAACATAATTTATTCAAAATCATCCAGACATGTATCAAATCCATCAGCACAAGTCTTCATCATACCCATCATCATGCAAAGTAAACAATTAGTACTTTAGGGCATCTCTTCTCAAGGTCTGTACTGACAATCCTGGATAATGGTGCCATACAAGGACGACGCTGCTGGCAGAGTTCGTCCAGTAGTATGCTGAGGCAATCAGGAAAAAAATGCAGGAAGGCCATTGAGGTGGGCAAAAAAATATCTTGCATTCTTTAGGGTTTAAGTCAACACTAGTAAGAACTAAATTCAGTTGATGTGCATAGTAATGTAAGAATGCCATGGGTGCCTTCTCCTTAACTTTACCCTGCACTCCATTTAATCCAGATGATATGACCACTGTGCCATCAAAACGCTGCCCACAACGTTATCCAGGAATTAATTACAATCCTAATGTCATTGGCTCACTTGCTATTAGTAACAAACTTTCTCCTTGACACCTGTTCCCTTCATACTGTATAAGGCAGGAGGAGTGCGAGCTGCCCTGCATTGCTCACATCTGTCTCATCTACCATAACGGCAACAAATTATCTTTCATTAATTTCCCTTTTTATCTGCTTTCTCCCCTGGAGGGGCGTGAGTGGGAGGAATGGCCTGCCCGATCTGATCCCGAATGTTGTTTTGTTGACCGGAAAGTGATTCTGGCAAACCGTCAGGCAACTCTGGAGGGGAAAGCGGTGTTCTACTCACACGATCTATAGTGTGGGTGGGGCACTGCTGACTTCAACTGAGGCTATAGTCGGGCTGTGGAAGAAATACTTTGAGGACCTCCTTAATCCCACTGACACACCTTCTGTAGTGGAAGCAGGGGTGGTGGTTGCCATCAAGAGAGACTGGAGGGCGTGTTCCAACTATCAAGGGTTCACACTCCTCAGCCTCCCCGGTAAGGTCCATGCCAGGGTGCTGGAAAGGAGGATCTGTCTGATAGTCGAACCTCAGATTCAGGAGGGACAATGCGGTTTTTGTCCTGGTCGTGGAATGCTGGACCAGCTCTTTATCCTCTCAAAAATGTTCGAGTGGGCGTGGGAGTTCGCACATCGAGTCTACATGTGTTTTGTGGACTTGGAAAAGGCATTTGACCGAGTCCCTCTGGGTATTCTGTGGAAAGTGCTGCGGGAGTATGGGGTGTCTGGCCCACTGTTCAGTCCTTGTACAACTGCAGAGGGAGCTTGGTCCCCATTGTCGGCAATGAGTCTGACTCGTTTCCTGTGAGTGTTGGACTCCGTCAGGGCTGCACTTTGTCACAGATTCTGATCATAATTTTTCTGGGCAGAATTTCTAGGCTGTGGCGGAAGGCTTCCACTTTGGTGGCCTCTGGATCTCGTCTCTGCTCTTTGCAGATGACATGGTCTTGTTGGCTTCATCAGGTGGTGGCCTCCAGCTCGCAGTGGAACAGTTTGCAGCTGAGGGTGAAGCGGCTGGAATGAGAATCAGCACCTCTAAATCCGAGGCCATGGTACTCAGCCGGAAAAGGGTGAAGTGCCTACTCCGGCTCAGGGACAAGTTGCTGCCCCAAGTGGAGGAGTTCAAGTATCTTGGGATCTTGTTCACGAGTGACGGGAGAAGATAACAGGAGATCGATAGACGAATTGGTTCTGTGTCTGCAGTGATGCAGGCGCTGCACCGGTTGGTCGAGATGAAGAGGGAGCTGAGCGTCAAAGCGAAGCTGTCGATTTACCGGTCGATCCCTACCCTCAACTATGGTCATGAGCTTTAGGCAGTGACTGGAAGAACAAGATCGCGAGACTGAAAGAACAAGATCGCGAATACAAGTGGCCGAAATGAGCTTGGGGTCTCTTCGGGTGAGCTATTGGAGGTGGCTGGGTGGTCTGGGCTCCGGATAAGCAGAAAAGAATGAATGGATGGATGGATATCTGTTATCTCATCACTTCTGCAATAGCAGTAGTCAGGTTGTTGTGTATTCTGCCTGACGTCCCACAGAGGACTTTGTTAGTGGATAGGTGGTAAATCTGTGCTCGGCCAATAAAGAAAGAAGCTCCAAAAACTTTCCTCTTTTTCTGGAAATGAAAGTTCCTGTGTTCCCAAAAATATGATGCAATCTATCTAATCTTAATATTTCTCAATTTTTCCTATCCTTTTCATTGTGCAGCTCAGTTTTCCTGTGTGCTTGTTCATTTAGCTGTAGATCTGTTTGTTTCCCAAATGTTTCCCAAACATTTTGGAATATGCTGTTGCCAGTCTCACTGCTGCCTTGGTTAGACAACTCTTGAGAGCCCACCACTGCCACAGCTGTTTATAATCGAGCACATAGCCATGCAGTCTGCCTTTACAAATATTTCTGAAAAAATTATTCATTTAAGTAGCTAACTGATTTTTAGCACAGTACTGTAATAGGATGCCATCATTGCATCTGTGTGTGTGTTTTTCCCCTTCTAGATAATCCAATTGGTATTATTACAAATTAGAAGCATTTAGGAACCAGAGTCACTCAGCCACGAAGTGGCAGACCATGTAACGTTAGACAGTGGGGTTGTAAGTGCTGAGGCACAGTGTGTAAAAGTCGCTGACTCAGTAACTGCAGAATTCCAAAGCTCCTCTGGCACAGCATCAGAGCAAACACTGTGCCAGGAGCTTCATTCTATGGACTTCCATGGCTGAGCAGTCATGTGTCAGTGGCTCAGTACCTGTAACATATAAAGATGTAAACTACTTCACTAATTCTAATTCATTTAGTCCAGCTGCTGCTATCTTGCCCGCCTTGCACTCTTTGGACTCTTGCTACACTCTTAATAATTTCAATATATCAATTACTTTTTCTTCTGTAAAATGGTTATCCTCTTAGCTTTGTTGCTATAGCATTACTTAAGTTCAAAATGTAAACTGACCTGAGGGACAAGAGAAGGCAACTGGAGAGAACAGGTGGACAGAATCATACTAATGAGACCGGGGGAGCAAAACTGAACACACTACGCAAGAAGCGAGACACTACCAAAATAAGACAGGAAGTCAGCAATACAAAACCCTACTGAACCTGACACACAAACTAATCCACAGCTAAACAATAAACCAGGAACCAAAACTAAAAACCAAACCAGGAAACACAACATAGTACATTTAACAAGATATGAAAATAACAGAAAACATAAAGCACTGGGCAAACAGCCCAAGACCATGACAACATGTATGTTCCTGAACTTTTGTTTTTTTAGCCCATGGGGGGGCAGGGGTCCAGGACTTTACCGGGAATGCTTTTTGGACTAAGGGGGACGACATTGGTTTTTCACGAAAAAATTTATTTTTATTTTTTTGTAATATGAAGTCTAACCTTTCCAATACGATACAGTATGACAACATTTAAGCCACAGACAATATTTGGGAAACCTTTGAAAGCCAGGAACAACCACTGAAAGCCAGCAGACCAAGTGAGGTTTCTGAAGTCCCTGCCGGACCAGAACCAGACAAAACCAGGCATGTGACCCTTCAAACAACTCATAACATTTGTAAGAATCAAACGAAACCAACCATGAACTTGAAAGGTCCAGTTATCTCCTACAGGAGTCCAGAAAGAGACAAAAAACACATGAGCTAATTCTATTAGCAGAAATAGTAACCCGTCCAAAACCGGAATCGATCCACTAATCACCACACACCCGGTGCAGTTAAATAGCTCAGATTCTGAACTTTCCAACGATATGCAACATGCCCATTTAATGTCCACAGCAGATTACAAAGCACAAAAAACACTGCATCTCCAAAAAACAGCTCCTACCTCTGGTGTTGGTTCTGCGATGATAACTCCATCAGAATTTGACGAAACCGGACATATGAGGAATCAATCTTTTCGTAACATCCTTGGGAATCAAACAAACCAACCATGAGCTCCAAAGGTCCGGCAATTTCCCAGAAATAATCCAAAACCGAACAAAGACCACATGCCCTCCATCAGTCTCTCCAACTTTGTGCTTAATTTCTGCAAAAACAATGCAGCCTAACGTGCTGGGTCTTGCTGTGTGAATTCTGCTGGTTCTCACGAGTTGAACGATGTATAACTTGTCCAGTAACTATTCAGAGTTTTCGTGTAGGGAGGACAGAAACGGGAGGATCACCAATCTTGCGCTGATCGCTTTTTTTTGTTGTTGAGAATTTCGTCCAATCAAAGCGATTCTAAGAAATGATTGATGGGTCCGCTAGCCAATGAAATGACGAAACTGGGAAGGTATCACATGTATGGCTGCGTTTGATTTTGTCATCTGTACATGCCGATCTGGGATCAGATTACAGTAGGAATGTGCACCACGTGCGTCTGAGGCGAACGGGTGATGAAAATAAACGCTTTCAGAGGACAGAGACGGCAAAATATGCCGAAAGAAAGCTTGTAAATAGATATTTTATGAATATATAGTGGTTTACATAAAACATGATCTAAATGGCTCAATTTTTAAGATAATGACTCCAAATTTGGACTGCACGCAGTTTAGACACCAATGTTTATATTTGTGGCGTTTTAGATCGAAACATAAAGAATTCTGCAAGATACAGTACTGCATACTTCTCCAAATTTAATACTGTACGACAATGGCAATGTTTAATGGGGCATAACTTTTTCATATGTACAGATAGAGAAGAAATTCCTTTTGTGGTAGAAACTAAGAATCTAAGCTTTCAAAAACGCCAAAGCATATGTCTGTAGCTTTTACCGATCTCGCACAGTCTCTACTCAAACATTGTGTAACACACGAGGCTAGAATTGCTCGAAAATCACCCCTTTTTTAGAGGACTTGGGTAGGTGAGCAAAAAATAACTTAAATAACTTTAAATAAATAACATGAGGTTTATTATTAATCTTTTGTGGAATTATTACATTACAGTTGAATAAGGTTCATATATATTGGACAGTCATTGTGCAACTATACCATTTTTTTTTCAAAATTATTAAATACAATTTACATTTTCTGAGCTTAAGGTTAGTATGATCATTAATGATGACTTACAGTAGGCTTAAGTATAACTTCTGTAGATAATGGATGTACCATAAGTGAAGGCCTAATCAGTTCCAGGACAGGTAGGTTTGTTAGTACCTGTGTTCTTATGTTATCTCAATAAAAGGTAATACTTTAAGAAAAAAGTGAGAATAAATTCAATAAATATAAGATTTGTGAGATGCTTTTGTTGTAATATGTTGTTATAAAAAGCCAGCCTAGTGAGGTGAAGGATGCTTGCCTGGAAACTCTAATAGTACAAAGCTGAAATTTCCAAGGCTGTCCTTTAAAATGTCGTAATACATCTGGTGCTTTGTTTTCTCTGCGCTTGTGTCCTGCCCTGCAGCGCATCCTCTTAAGCTGTGCTGTCTTTTTATTTTTCACTCAGGAACAAGGTTTATTTCTGACTTTTATTACTTTTCATCAAGAAGCAAAGTCGGTGGTTGTCCTCAGCTTTAAGCTGGGTTCGTTGTCAGTGCATTGGAGGAGAGTTAAAACAAGGAAAAGCATTATTTATGATAAAGGAACAAATATGTCCACTTGCATCTTCCTTTAATCTGCATTATGCAAAGGAGATAAGCCCAAAAAAACAATAAAATAAAGTTAGGTGGCTAAATAAAAGAGGGAAAGAAAAAAAGAAGTCAGACATTAAAATGGAATATAAAAGTTGACAGCTGAAGTCAGGAAAAAAGGGCTGCGGAAAGGTTTACATGTCTGTCACTGCCACAACAGGGAGAGATTCATGATTTGATGTCAAAAATAGCGCTTTGGATTTGCTGTTAGAAAGCACCCAAAGTGCTAATACACAGGAGGCGACGTGACTGAAAACCACGCTTTATGAAGTCACATGCTATGACTTGGAATTATGCAAACTGAAAATAACCAACATTTGTTCATTCCCTCAAGGGAAAGGAAAAGTAGTCAGATGAAAAGAAAACTGCTCAAGAGGCTTAAAAAGAAGTGGTTAAAAGTCTCATACGGATGTGGATTTTGTGGCAGGCAGTGTTGTAACGAGGCTGTGGAGGGGCTTCTACAGGCATCTGCCAACTTTTCATTACTGCAGCTACAGAGCAAAACTGCAGCTCCATCATGTAATTTAGTGTGAAATCATGCAGTTGCATTTTTTAAAATGTAATTGTTGAACTTAAATAGACAATAAAGTTTTATGCCATTTGTGGACTGTGTGAAAAATAATAATCCTTTTTTAACTTCTAATGTTATTTCCATCTGCAGTGTCCCTGCCCTTCCACACACATACCTGGAAGTCCTAGAGGCAGGAAGATCCACAGCATGACTCCCTCTCATAAATGTCAAGGAATCTGACCCACAGGGTATTGAGGCAAATTATGAATTGATGCTATACAAATAAAACTGAAATGAAGCTTATGAGTAAGTTCGCTATGGATGATCTGTATTCACTCCTCTTGTCTGCTTTCCTGGGTGTTTGGCTGCTAGTTCATTCTTCTCATCTCTTCTGCTTTTCTGCTGTCAGACTCAAAGCTGACATTACTGCACTAGTCCAATCATCTTACTGCCCGCCTTCTTCAAAACCAATCAGTTTCCACTCTGCATAATTTAAATCTCACTGCTTACATGTCATTGTTCCTTGCAGATCCATTCAATCCGTCCAGGCCTCCATCTTTATCTTTACAACCACCAGCATCCGGACTCCGTGGGTCCTGCCCTGATTCCCGTCATTGCCGGGATTCCGTTCTGCTTCAAGGGCTCATCAGAGTCTAATTACCAAATAGCATAATTAAATTATGTGTATCAATAAATTGTATTCAAGTCTTCCATATGATCTCTCCTTATTGAACAGAACTGAAGTCAGTTTACTCGGATTGATTGCAGCATGTTGGCAAACCTCGTCTGTTTATGAAGTAAACGACCTTGGAGACCTTTGCTTTTGTCAGTCTTCGATAAATAAATAAATAAATACATTTTTCCTAGTCGCAAAGAAGTTGCTACAATGTTTTTCCTCTCAAGTGTAACTCAGCCATGAGGTAGGATCGCATCACTTGATCATCTTCAATCTGTAGAACTGGGATTCAGATAATCATTTAGGGCCTTTCAGTGAAAAGTGTGTTGGAGTTCAGAGGAGATGTTTCCTACAGTACAGCAAACAGAAGTGCACTGTCTGACACAAAGTGCTGATGCACACAGATATGGACTGTGTGTGTGTGCTTATGCGCAGTGTTGTAGCTGCCTGACCTATCTGCAGAGCAGCCATTTTATCTTAGCGCATATGTCCTTATCGCTACAACCATTTAATGCACACACCTGACTGCCACTGAGTAACAGTCTCCTGTGATTACAGTGTGTTGCTCTCCTAGGACTTGCATGTACACACACCTGACAGTTACCGAAGTAATCGCCTCCTGTGATTACACTGTGTGCTCCACAGGGACCTAACACATGCCATAACACACACACACACACATGCACACACACACACACGCACCCACACACATACACAGTGGCATTTTACCCAAAGGAATAATCTCTGCAGCTGGTATTCAGAGTGAGTGAAGGAGTTTTCTCTAACTGGATTACCATGGCCACTCCTGCTGCTGTCACAGGGGAGGTAGAGCAGCTATAGTGCTGGAAAGCTTCCTAGTGATGGGAGAACATCCAGAAGGAAAGGGGGGCTGCGGTGGTCACATCCAACCTTCATCTCAAGTCTCAAATTTGTAAGATCTTATTTTAGATATTTTGAACTTGGTTCTCTCTAGGGCATATCCACA
>VOQJ01047181.1:3420-18097 GCA_015052665.1 Apistogramma diplotaenia | reverse complement strand
GTTTGGTTAAACAGTCTGAATTGTTCTGTTAAATGTAAAAAAAAAAAAAAAAAGAATAGTCTCATTTTGTCTGTCTTTTCTGCAGGAAAAGTAGAAGCGGTCGACAGAAGCAGCTCATTCCAAAGGTAAAGCGTTATTAAATTTGAGTTAATCTGATCTAATCTTGATCAGAAAACTGTCACTTTGTTTGAAGAGTCAGGAAGTTCACAGCGGTATTTGTTTTTTCCAACAGAACCTCGTTGATTTGCATTCTCTCCGACATATCGTTGGTCTCACGGCCCACGACCAAACCAGTAAATCCATCTTCCACCCCCACCAGGAAGCAAAACCTGCTACAGTCAGCACTCAGTTTCAGGTTTGTCTTCTGTGTAACTCAACTGAACATTTCATGCAGTGTCATTTATGCCTGTGATATCCTGCATGTTCCTGAGTGACACCCTATCACTGAGAGTCAGAAAGACTTCGGAGGTTTGATTTTAATTACGATGAAATATTTTAATGACTAAAATTTTAATTGTCCACTTGTACGTTTCTTGCAGACATCGCTCAGAAAACTGTTGGAGCAAATTGGAAAAGCTGAGCCTTTCTTCATTTTTTGTGTTCGTGCCAACGCTGAAAAGGTCGTCTGTGAATGTGTAGCATCATTGTGATGAATTTTACATGTTTTGATGGAATAATTAATCTTTGGTGGTTGTTTTGTTTTACAGAAGGAGCTGTGCTTTGATGATAAACTTGTCCTAAACCAAATCGGGTATACAGGCTTACTGCAGATGGTTCGCATCCAGAAGTCTCACTATAGTGCCAAATACACATTCAAGGTGGGCGCTCCTTTATGTAGAGATTTTATATTTAACTGTATATGTATGTTCCCTCTTGGAAATATGCAATGGAAGTGGCAACTAATTAATTCATTTTCACTTTCTGATGTTGTTCTTCTTTTGATGACAGGAATTTGTTGAGAACTTCAGGATTTTGTTTCCAGAAAGAACTCCTGCAACTCCAGAGAACATTACTGCACTCTTTGAGAAGATGGCTGTGAATAAGAACACCTACCAAATAGGAAAAACCAAGGTTAATCACCAAATCAAACCAATCAGTGCCCATGTTAAATAGCCTCTGGTTTCCCATGAAGGAATCTTGCCATTAAACAGAGAATACATTCACTTCACAATTACATATAAAAAAATATGTAAAGTAATAAACACACAGATGCAAAGAAGCAGGGTGCATGAAGAATTCACTGTACAAATGTGCCTTTATTTATTATTTGTATGTCATATTCGTATCTATTTAGGTGTTCCTCAAGGAAAAGGAAAGGGAATTCCTTCAAGACACATTGAACAAGGAAGTGATGCGCCGCATAATCCTCCTGCAGCACTGGTTCCGCACCTGTCTCATAAGGTTTCACTTTCTGCAGAAAAGAGATGCTACAATGCTCATACAGGTGCACCGTACTACTTTATGCTTACTGCTAAAGAAACAAAAAGCCTCCTCCCAACACGAGTTTCTAAATATATAGATTTAACATCAACAATTCATCCTTTGTATAAAGTTATTCACTACTTAAATATGCAGCAAGGCGGTAGACTAGTCGTTTACACACCCTTACAGAATGGAGCTTAATAAAGCAACAAAGGGTGAGCTTTCTCATGCATTTTTGTGTACATTTAAACTTTGGGGGGTGAGTCAGTAAGAGATATTCACTCACTTAGAATCTTAATTGTGCCCAACCAAAAAGTATTCCCAAAATCAACAACAAATGCAGAATAAAGCTAAAACAGAGTTTCTGCTCTTACAGAGGACATGGCGTCAGTTTTCAAAGAACCAAAATCGAACTGCTACGTTGATGCAGACAGCATGGAAGACTACCATGGTGGGGTCCAAATGCCCACCAGAGAAGCAGATTGATGACAAAGCCAAAGCCAACCTTGGACAAAGCAGGTATTTTTGTCACTGAAGTACATTACAGGAGCAGCAGCTCTTCTAGTTATTATTCACTGTCATTACTGAGATCTTGTGCAACCCTTTGTAGTGTGTTTTCCCCTCCTTTCAGCCTCTTATTCACTGCTGAACTATCAAAAAAAGGCAAAAGGGCCATTTTAATTGCACATTTTGCAATGGGCTCGTGGATCTGGTAGTGTGTGTTGTATTCAGGGACAAATGATTTCAAATTAATGCTATATGTGTCATGAAACATTTTTATGTTATACTCACAAGCATGACCTAAACAATCCAGGTCATTATTTTTAATGCATAACTTTTTAATTTGTCTCTATAAATTAAAATTTGATGAAGGCATGTACACTGAAATGTACCAGAGCATTTTACAGTTAAAAAAAATCTGGTTTTCAGTGCCCTCTGCTGGCCAAATAATGGTAGGACACCATAATAATCTGGTGCATCTGTGACATGTTATTTTGATAAAACTACGAACAAAATCTTGCTCAACTTACTCTTTAATCTTTTTGTTTGTTTTTTACATAACAGCGTGGTAAAACCCGAGTTGAAGAGGCAGCAAAATTTGGAGCTCGGCCCAAACAGGACACAGCAGCCCGACCCAGTTAACAGCAATTCTGTACAGAGGGACAAAATTAAGGAGAAATGTGAAGGCAGAGGATCGTCTCGTCCGCTCAACAGACCCTACTCTGTCCCTTTAGATCTAATTACCAGTGGCTCCACCAGCCACATGAAGCCCAGCGCACTTCAGCGTTATAAAGATGTAGAGGGATTCAAGGAGAAGGCCGAGAAGTGGAAGGTCAGACAGAGTGAAGGTGAACCTACAGACGAGTCGAGTCCTGAAATACGCCGAAGAGATAAGAGAAATGAGTTTCGGTAAGTTTTTCCAATTTTAGATTCAGAGGCCATCATAAATTCATCCAAAATATTTGAGCTAATTTTAGCTCTGCTAATACAGCCTAAGAGAGATGTTTAATTTTATTATGTCCAAATATATTTGGACCTTTTTTTCTTTCTTTCTTCTGTACACCACTGCAATGGATTTTAAGTCAAACATTGAAGATGTGATAGAAAATGCAGACTCTCGAGGTGATTATAAATGTTGAATCTATATTTAAGAGAATGAATGCACTCAGCAACACCAAAAGGCCTGAAAGACCACAGAAGACAACTAAAATAAGAGATGCAGAGTTCTTTCCTTGGTTAAGAAAAACCCCTTTCAGCATCTAGCCAAGTCACAAACATACCTGAGCAGGTACGCGTATCATTGTCAAGGTCTACAGTCAGTAGATGCCTTCATGAATGTAAATAAGGTGAAGATAAGATGAGACATTAGTTGGGAAATGTCTGCATTGCAACACTGAAAAGCAACTGAGCTCTGTAGAAACTGCAGCCACAGATTAATGTCCATGTCCATCTGAACAGTCCTGAAGCCAAGTACAGTCACACTGTGGTCAGTCTAGTGTTAATGTGTTAGCGTCTTGCTGCAGCGCTTCATGAAGGGCATTAAACTGCACTGATTATTACCTCAGATCTTAATCTCACCATCTTATTGTGTAAACACCTGATATTCCCCATGATGATTGCTGCAACAGCCCCACCTCTGAAATCCTGCTGTTTCTTCCATAACCTTTCCGGGATTACATACCTTGCTCCAAGAAGTAGATTTTTTTTTTTTATTCTGTGTTCCAAAGAAAAACCACTAGTAAACTTGTAAAGTTTGACTGTGAAAGCAGCTGTTGGATTTGTATAAACCACTCTGCAAAAAAAATTATATATATATCTATTTTAGAAGGTGATAAAGTCAGCTGCTGCAAGGTACCAGAAAAATAATCAGTTAAAAACGCAGAAGGTTTGCATTCAAGCAAATGAAGGCCTGATTAGACTTTGCCAGAAAATTCTTTGAACAAACAAAAACCAACTGAAACTATGAGCCTCTGAAAATGAGGGATTATGTGCAAAAATGGCTGCTAAAAACAATGCAATACTGTTGTTACAGCCCTTGAATTAAAGCTGAAAGTCTGCACTTCAATTGTGTTTTGATTATTTAATTTTAAAGCTACTGTGGTGGTGCACAAAAGCCAAACTACACAAATTGTCTCCTTGTCCAAATACTTATGGGCCTAATTGGATAGGCTGGTGTGGGCTGTTATGAGTTAAAGTGTAAGTTTTGATGCTTTTAACAATGATTACAAAGTGTTTTATATTTAGTCAATCAGTTGTTCCTGTGATTTCATCTACAAACAGCACCAAAAAGTCGATGTCTGCAGATGAACTGTCCAAGATAAGCTCATCAGACTCTGACACCTCACCATCAACCAATCAGGTAACAGTTCTTGTGATGCTCTAAAGAGTAATTCAAAAGTATATTTAATCTGTATTTATTGTTGTGTTCTCATTGAGTCAGTGCTGCTGTTACTGCTGCATAGATGTTAGTGCTGCAGCTTTGTGTACTGTGAGCTCATGTTGAATTGACAAACACAAGAAAGGAGGCTTTTTACACATGAGTCAAAGGAGGTGTCCCAGACCATACCTCATCACTTTTCCTGGCCCAATTAGGTCAGGCTCCGTCTCCGCAAGCACGTCAGACACAAGCGGCGCTTAGCCTACGGCCGCAGCGGTTTGGCATTTAACTTTGCCGGCTCCAAGGAGGAGAGCGAGTACTGGAGCTTTCCTCTTCCTCCCATCAGCCCCGCTGTGGCCAGTCTGAAGAGCTCGGCCAGTAGCACGGATATCTACAACTTCAAATCCCAGGTCAAGGTACTGACCAAAGGGATGTTTTTGACAACCAGATCTTTTCTCTGCACGCAGCCGCTGCATGTGTATGTACCAAATGGACCGCTTGGATACCTTGGATTGTTCTGGGACTTCTGCTTTCTGTTGTGCAGGCCAGGACAAGGAAAAGCGAGCTTTTGCTTTCAAGCAGAAAGGAAATATTAAAGCCCATTTCTAAATCTCATTTCTGAGCTTCTTTTTTTTATTTTTGTCATTTTGCGCATATGAGCAGATGGTCAGCAAGGACAGACTCACAGAATATGAGAAGGATATGATTAGCTGCTCCAATGTTAGTGTGTTTGGGTGCTTCATGAGTAAAATATTTTTTCTCACTTCCTGCTTTATTTATACTTGCTCTGATTACACATCAACAACTAACCTACTTACAGTATTTTACAAGGCCATTATTAAAGCTGTACAGTGTTAATTTATTAACTCTTCATCGTGACTTTAATACAAGCTGTGAACTACAGCTTGTATTGAACTTTAACAACAGGAGTTGTACATACAAAGCAGTTATTAAAACTAACATATGTTCCCCGTGTCCCAAATAATGCATGGATGCAAATATATCTGGTTGATTACTCTGTAAAGAGTCAGCCTGGTCTAATGATGACTGTTTAACATGAAAAATACAGGTTGAAGTCTGTCAAGCTAACCTGTGTCTGCTCAAATAAATCACAGGAAGAGACAAATTAATTAAAGCCAAAGGGGTCAAAGTTTAGCTGGTAGCAGGAGAAGGTGCAAATATGGTGTGCATGATGGATGGATATGATGGACTATTATGCTGCCATTATGTTTTCATTGGGTGCAGGTTGGTGGAGGCTCTGTGGGAATCCTTTTAACATGAGATTGGTGTTGGCACTGCAGGAAAATGTGGTGGGGAAAGAGGACTGACTGCCACTGTTTTCCTTCTTCACAACATTTATGCTCAAGCTTGTAAAATGTTTGTGTTTCAGATGTCAGCGGTAACTGATGGCTCGACGTTCAGCCTTCCAGTCACTACCACCAGTTATGACATAATAGGACAAGGCTCCACCACTCCCGACAGGTAACTGTTCACTCAGTTAATTCATGAGGGAATCACTTGGGAATTCAAAAAGCAAATTAATATTGTGAGATCATTTGATATTTGTGATATTCTGCTGCACTGAGTTGACACAAGTTGTCTTTTTGTAGGATGTGGTCTCTCACCAGATTTCTGAAGAAAAAGGCACCCAAAACTTCCCCCAGCAATGAACATCCATCGGATAAAACGGGTAACAAGATTCAATATATTTCTTTAAAAGTTAAATGAACTTTGAATGAAGTTAAATCCTATTATCATGTCATATGAGTGATGATGCCAACTCTCCTGCTGCTAACAGTCACCTTGCCCAGATACAGTCCACATCCTTACCAAATGCCAAATCTAAACAATGAGCGAATCAATCATAACCCCACCATTCGGATCAGTCGAGCCACGCGGGCATTGCAGTGGGACGCCTCACTGGACAGAGAGATCACTGACCCCAAGGAGCTACGAAACCTGGATGAGTTCCTTGGGAATCAGGTGAGATCACATTTAGGGGGGAGGAGAAGTAGATTTCTAGCTCGAAAACAAAGCTCTCTTGTTTAGACCATGAATGTACTATTTGGTGGACTTAATTTTCAGGTAAGTGGTCATTGTGAGCTGTTCCCTAGAAAAGCTCTTAGAGGGGCAACGTGAAATGGGTCATATAGCCCAGTTATTGTACACAGTCTTATATCCAAGTGCCACGACTGTTTGACTTGCTGCCTGTTAACTGCAGTAAACCAAAAACAAGGTATTTTTAAAAATGCATTGGTTTAACAGTAAATATTGTGCATATTTAACTTATTAATTCCTGATTTCAACTTCAATACTAAGTAACCAGTTTTAGATAAACTTAAATAACTTCTCGTTGTTCATACTTTCCTCACATTTGTCATCAGGTGAATGAGCTGCAAACTAGAAAGGACCTGTCACCAACTGAGAACATTTTCCTTTCAGCCACGATGCAGTTCAGAGAGACCATCAAGAGCATGTACTCCGTCCAGGTCAGTCCATCTTTTACCAGTTTGCCTTCTACATAAGTTGATATGTTGAAATAATCTTGTCACTAAAGGTATAAACAAAATAGAAGGGCTTGAAAATGAAAATGCTGAAACACTTTTCTTTGGCACCAACAGAAGCCTCAGATTGCCTACAAAGATCTGATGAGGGGCTTCCATAACACGGTGAACACGCTAGCAGGACACACGGAGAAAGCAGAAGTCCCACTGGTGGTAAACCTCTTCCAGTCTGTGCTGGATGGCTTCATTAGGGCTGAAAAGAAACGAGGAGAGTCTGAACCAACAAAGGTAGATTTTATGGCATTCAATCTGTTCTCAGCTGCTAAACTACTTCAAGAGTGCAACTCATATATATGTATATCTCACTTCTGGGTTCCAGACATCAAAGAAGAGGAAAAGTGAAAAATATGTAAGTTAAACATCTTCATTAAGAGTACTCATTATGAATTTTGCTACTGTCAATCTCATGAGATGAATCTTGTTTTACTTTTTGTCTACAGCTTGACAGTCCTCTGGATCACCTGTTCAACACATACCAGGTGCACATTATGCAGTCATGTGACTTGTGTGGCTCCTATATCTGGGGAATGGAGAAAGCCTACATGTGCAGTGGTGAGTTAAAAATGTAAAAAAGCTGCCAGAACCCAAATTGTAGCAGCATTTGAGAAATAAAAGTTCAGTTTTACTATGATTTCCTGTGTTTTTCATTTTAGCTTGTAAGTTAATATGTCACAAGAAATGCCTGAGCAAAATCATCACGCATTGCTCAACACGGTGTGCAAGGCAGGTGGGTATTTTCAAATCAAATACTGGAGTATGACTGAATAACTATAGAAACATTCACATTCATTTGTCATGACTCGTGTTACTCTTCTTATCTTGGGATAGGATGACAGTTTAGCAGGCTCCCTTCACTTCGGTGTGCAGGTGTGCGTACTCACCAGTAAAGCCAACCCCGTGCCCAAAGTGATGGAGATGTTGCTGATGCATGTGGAGATCAACGGCCTCTACACTGAAGGGATTTACCGCAAGTCGGGCTCAGCCTGCCGAGCGAAGGAGCTTCACCAGATTCTGCAGAAGAGTAAGGAATTCTTTGCAGCTGATCTGAAAGTTGAAATGCACAAAATTTCCAGAATCCATCAAATCCAATTAACAATATTCTACATGAAATAAACTCTCAGAGCTTAATGGCACAAAACTATTGAAGATAACCTTTTTTTTGTGTGGTCTATCTTTTGTCTTCAGATCCTGAGACAGCATGTTTGGATACGTACCCCATCCACACCATCACAGGCCTCATTAAACGCTGGCTCAGAGAGCTGCCTGACCCCCTCATGACTTTTGCCCTCTACCATGACTTTCTGCGTGCTGTGGGTGAGGAAAAATTCTTGTTCAAACTTTCAACATTTGTTTTGCGTTTTCATAGGTGCATTGATTGATCAATTGGCTGCTTCTTGATTTCTTGATCTTGGTTCACATCATTCTTTACTCTGTAAATTAAATGTACACCCACCAGACACATTATTAAGTACTCCTTGCTAGTACTGGGTTCAAAACTGTCTTAATTCTTCATGGCACAGATTAACTAAGGTGTTGGAAACATTCCCCAGACATATTGGTCCACATTGCTGCAGATTTGTTGGCTTCACATGTATGATGTGAATCTCCACCACAACCCAAAGGTGTTCTATCAGATTGAGATCTGATGACTGATTTGCCTGCAGTGAACTCATTCTTGTTTTCAAATTAAACAGTCTGAAATGGTTTGAGCTTTGCGACATGTGGCATCATGTCAGAAGATGGGTACACTGTGGTCATAAAGAGATGTGCCTGGTCAGCAACAATACTCAGGTAGGCTCTGACTTTTAAACAATGCATATATGAGGAGTCCAAAATGTGGACTCCAGCCCCGTCCTGTACAGTGTGTCTCTTCACTCTGACCAGTCCAGTTTGTCATCCGGCTGCAGATCGAGGTACTTGTAGGTCCTCACCATCTCCACATCAGTCTCGAATAGAGACTGGCTGTAAGGTTGTAAGCTTGGTCCAAACCTACGGAAGTCCACTACCATCTCCTTAGTCTTGTACATGTTCAGCAGCAGTTGCTTCAATTGTCACCATTCCATAAAGTCATCCACCAGTCTCCTGTACTCATCATCCTGTTTACTCCTGACATACCTGTCAGTGCATATGACACATCTCAGAGTTGTACTGGAAGTCAGATGTGTACAGTGTGAACAAGAAAGAAGAGAGGACAGTCCCCTGTGGTGCATCAGTGCTGCTGAGCACAGTCTCAGATATACAGTCCCTCAGCCTCACATACTGCGGTTCTGCTGGTGAGGTTATCCATAACCCAGGTTACCAGGTGTGGGTTAACCTGTGTCTTGTGCAGCTTGTCTCCCAGTAGAGGGGGCTGTATAGTGCTGAAGGCACTGCAGAGAAAAAAAAAAAAGAAAAAATCCTCCCAGCGCCACTCCCCTTGTCCAGGTGAGCCCATTCTCTGTAAATCCTAGAGATGGTGGTGCAGCAAAATTCCAGTAGATGAACAGTTTCTGAAATGCACAGAGCAGCCAATCTGATTCCAGCAATCACACCATGTTGAAAATCACCTTTCTTTGGCATTTTGATGCACTGTTTGAACTTCAGCAAGACTTGACCATATCTACATATCTAGATATTTATGTTAATAAATGGTTGAACAGGTGTACCTAATAATGTGGCTGGTGAGTGTATGTGTCTGTTAATGCTTATGTAGAAACATAGTAGCTTTAGCTCTGTAATATTCTACACAATACTGTGAGACACTATAAATATGTCAACACTGTACTTCTGAGAGCCTGCGTCCACATATGGGGACATTACATTTAGACTTTGCTGTACCTTTTACTTCACTCTGATCAACAGTGTTTTATATGTTGTTAAGCCATGTTAACGTTGTTGTGTTATGCTGTAAAATAAGCCCATAGTCCCCATCTGAGGACATTTTTCTTTTTACAAAAGTATGTCACAACCATGTAACAGCATACAACTTCTTGTTCGAAGCAGAAGCTTAGTTTATACGCAGATCAAGTCGATCTAATCACAAATATCTCGGAGAGATGAAAAATGCATCGCAAACAGGAACTCGGGTCTCAGGAGGCTACTGGCGACTTCAAATTATTAAAATGTAGCTAAATGTAAGTGTAGATATCTAAAGTATCCTGTTTGTTCATCCCCAGAATTACCAGAGAAAGAAGAAAGAATCAGGGCTGTGTACCAAAAGATTGATGAGCTTCCTCCTGCCAATTACAGCACATTAGAGCGGCTTATCTTTCACCTTGTCAGGTAGGCAGAGTCTGTTTTTTGTTTTGCTTTAGTAATAATACCCCAATGAGATTTTGACCTGTATGTTTCTGCCAGAGTTGTAAAGGAAGAAGAGCACAATAAGATGTCAGCAAGTGCGCTGGCTATTGTGTTCGCCCCGTGCGTCCTGCGTTCACCTGATTCTGATGACCCCCTACTCTGTATGAGGGACGTGTCTAAGACTACATTGTGAGTGATCATATTATGCACTACTGTAACGCTACACAATCCTTGTGCAGTGTATGTATTACTAAAATAAATAAACTGACTGTGTTGTGTGCAGCTGTGTGGAGATCCTGATCACTGAGCAGTTCAGGCGCTACAAAGAAAAGATGCAAAATATCCATGAGCTGGAACACGCGGAGGCCGCTGCTGTCAATAAGCTCAGACTCAGGAGACAAGCCACGGTGAGAGGACACTACCAAAGAAGGGCAGAGTAACTGCTAACACCTGGGTCAAGTGGCATCTGTTATAACACTGTCAGTGTGGCTGAAGCCTTGCAACGATGCATTATGCATTAGACAAACTTTGCTGAAGTTAAAAAGTAAACTAATTTAGTCCATCCGCTCTGACTGTGTTCATCACTTAGCACCATCCTTCCTCATATTCACACCTTTTCACACATTTATATTTATAATAGGAAGTCTTCAAGCCGTGGTGTGGAATTGTTACGTCATGTTTAATCCTCAAAAGAACCCTGTGAGGTTTTCTCTAAACGAAGAAGTCACTCACCACATCACGTCTTGTCTGTTTTTGAGATCTAAGAAGCATGTTGAACCGCTTCTCATAAACCTTTATGATGTTCAACATGATCCTTTTGCAAGTTTGGTTACATGACGTTGAATTACATTGCCTGCATGTGTCCTTCTGAAAAAGACAAACAAAATGGTGCATGCTAATTTAAAAACTACGTAGTAGCCCATTAGCAGTCTCAACCCTACAATGTACTTCTAAACAAACACAGACTGTTAACCGTTTCTTCCTTTTGAATTACTAGACATATAAACCACAGGGATCCCACTCAAATGCTGTTCTGGTCTCTGTGCAGGTTCTTGATAAGGACTCTGAGCTGGAGGTTCAAGAGAAAGAGCAGCATGATGAAACAGAGGAGAAAATCATTGAAAGGATCAGGTCCCTCAAGAAAGAAAAGTGAGCGGATAATGTTTAATTGTACAGTCTGCTAGTTTTAATTCACGTATTTGAATGTTAATATTCTTCCCCCCCATTTCCAGGGTGGACTTGGCCCTCAGGTTGCCTGAGCTGGAGCAGGACCAATCTGACAATGAGAACTTTGACTCGTTATCATCGATGAGCACCGAGAGCCTGGACCAACTGGGGACCTTGGACTCGGAAGGTCAGTAAAGAGGTATGGTTTTCTGTGACTTGGGGGTGCTTTTCCAGTCTGCTTTGAGACATTATCCATTTGTACTGTGAAGTGCCAGCCAGTCAGTTTTGAAGCAGCAGTCACGTCATCAACAAGAAGCACTCCCGAGAGCACAAACCTTCGCCGATGCTTAAGTGCAAAGTACAGGCTTCGGTTATTTGCCCCAGTGAAACCCATTTTACTATATTTGACATCATTTTGAGTCTAATTCTTTTTTATGTATGTGAATTCATTCTTTTCTTGGTAATACATTATTGAAAGATATAATGCATTTTGGGGTCAATTTGAAAGGAAGGCCAATGTAAAAGTGAGATCAGAGGTCAAATGTGAACTTATTTGACCTTGAAGAAGAGGCCAGAAGTCCAAAGTAATGTGATTTTTAGAATCCCCGTGTATCCCTATGATGCTCCTACCTCCTCAAGCATGTTCTTGAATTGGTTGGTTGTGAAATTCAGGCCTTTTGGTGTCTCTGAGCTGGTCAGTGCACTCTCTTTATAAGAATGGATCTGGTCTCTCATATATTTTAGGTTATTTTTTAGTTCTTTATTCAGTCTAATGATGGCCTCTTTCACTTGCACTGACATAAACACTTTGAATCAACTTCATATGTTATGTCAGTTTCATTTGTCTTGAAATCACAAGGGAGCAGGCCTCAGCTGGGCATGAAGCTGCGTGTCAGTCATTTTTAAATGTCTGAAAATGGGGGACTGCATTTAAAATGGCTGTAATTTCTTGCAATAGTTATGTAAAACTCAGAAAATTTGGTCTTTATCCAAGAAATGATGATCCTAACTGTAGCTTATTTTGTCTACTGCAAATGTGATATCATATGTTTAATTTAATGTTTATTTTCTCAGGAAACGCAAACATGCATGTGAAAACCCAGAAACCCGATTCTCTTCCTAAACCTTCTGAAGAGACACAGAGAGTTAAGCATCTGATGTCCCAAAGCGATAATGGACAGCGAGATTTCACATCAGGAGAAAAGGCAGACGTTATCCAGCCCATGTGTTTCCTGCCCAGCAAAGACACTCCCTCCCCAGCCTACAGTCCTCAGGTTGCCAGCAAGACCTTAAATGACCTGGACATCCCTTTCATTGATGAGGATGAAGATTTAAACTGATAATAATAATTAAAACTATACCATAATTTGAATAATCCAAATTGTGTGTCAATAGAAACAATAAAAGTGCACTTTGTTTTATAGACTTGCAGTTTGTCAGTGCTGCTATGGAAACGAACTGCTTTGAAAACACATATATTTAATGGCCGATGCTGACTATTCCTTCAGGGCTTTTGTCATTGTGACAATCTTGACTACTACTCATTATTGTATCAGTATACTGTGTGATTTTTCTTTTTCAAACCTACTTTCAGAATTGTACAGCTCACATTTTAATAAAAGACCGATATTTTTGACCTGTTCTTTGTGATGAGCTCTGTTCAGAAAAACTGCACAACATGATCAGGAGCACTCGAGCATACAAGAGTCTCTTACTAATTTACTCTGAGTTCAACCACTATGTTACTAACGGAAGCCTTTTGTATTGGTGGAGAATAAATAGCTTGTATTTGTACTAGAAAACATCTTTGTACTTTGTACATAAAGCTATTCTCTCTTGTACAGACTTCAGCACTGTATTTTTGGCTCATCTGGCTCACAAAAACCACTATGTTTTTTTATGTATATCTTAGGTCTACACCATTTGACTACTTTAGTTTACCTGACTGACTTTACTATTGCAAGGTCTTAAAGTAAAGCTAATCTTACTGGGGATCAGCATGACAGGTCAAAATTAAATGTATTATTTTTGTCACTAATAATTTAAGCAAGTAAATGTATGATTAGTATATAAGATAATACTCCAGTAGCAGTAGCCAAGACATAAAACTCAATAGAATAAACACAATATTACAGAATGAAATAACCCAGAAAGCTGAAAATGACACAAATACAAAAAGTGAAGTGTTCAGTGAGTCAAAAAATTAATGTGATACAATTGGAGCTTAAATCTAAAATGAATGCAGATACTGTCATATGAGGTGGTTATGGTAGCATGTGTCAGGCACAAAAAAAAGCCATCCAAAATGTTGACTTTACTTGAAATTCCAACTTATTTTCTTAATTTCTACTTATTTGCTTTGAGTTAAGTCTACATTTTGAAATACCCAACCCAGAATTTTTATGGCAGGATTTATTTTATTTCAGTGGTAAAAACAAGCCTACATAGATGGTATAAACGTGCCTGTTACCTGTGAACTTGATTTAAATCACAAAAATGTCAGTTCAGCACTCACTTTTAGATTCAATTTGTTCTTAATACAGCTGCACACATCCTGTGGTGGTTTTCATTTCCATTACCCAGAAGTCTGAAACTTCCCCCACCCTCTCTGAGGGTTGAATGTTTTTTGTTTATTTGTTTCCTTTTTATTTATTACTCAACCAGGAGTAATGTTAATCCGCATAATGTGAGAGAGCGAGATAACTCAAATTTTATGCTGGAAAAGGAGTGGGAACAAGTATAGACTTTTATGATCCCTCTCGGGAAAAAACGCTCCCATCGAGAGCTTTTATTTGTCTGCTCAGACTGTGGTTTATGCTGGTGAGATTGCTGTCATTTTGTCCAGCTTTAACCGTCCATGAGGTGACTGTTGCCGCTCGTATTTTTCGGCGTGAATGAATGAGATGCAAAATGGTGAGGATTTTTGGTAAAATGCACAAACCCAACCTTTGTTGTTTCATCGTGTATAAGCTGCATTTTGCTTTTTAAAAAAATTTTCTTTGTAACTGCGACGGACTCCTCACTACGTGAAGTTTAGATGTTCGTGTTTCCACAGCATTTCCAGTGCACTTTTAGGATTTCTGTTCCAAAAGTTCCCCACATTTAAAACAGCAGCTGAACCAGTAACTGTTCAGCAAGTGAAAAATATACTTGCTGTACTATAAATTTGCTCATCATCCTTATACTGTCATAATAGGTGTAAATGCATCATGCCCTTGAAACAGTGTAACTCCCTTTTGTTTTTACATTTAGATATAGATTCATATTTAGTAGCTTCAATCCCCCCCCCCCCCCCATTAAAAAAACATAGGCTCCCTATCTTCCACCTCCCTTTTTTTTTTTTTTGTTTTTTTTCTTTTCCCAACTT
>VOQJ01047180.1:82862-104887 GCA_015052665.1 Apistogramma diplotaenia | reverse complement strand
GGTGGTCCGGGCCCCCCCCCCCCCCCCCCAAAAAAAGTCTTTCAAACTGGATCCCCCCACCCACTCGCTGCACACACTTGCACAAAGCTCCCACATACAAAGCGCTGTAAGGACTGTCTTACATATTCATTACTGCTTCCATCAAAGCCAACAGTGCTGCTGCTGGTGTGTGTGTGTGTGTGTGTGTGAGAGAGAGAGAGAGAGAACCGTCCTGCTGAGGTTTGAAAGATGCACCCACTCGACCTGGAGATCTGGAGATGGTGTGATGTAGTTCCTCCACCGTTGGGCCTGATTTGGGGATCTCTGCACTTGTCTGCAGATCTCAGCCACACACCGAGATGTTTAAAATCCTAATTATGAAAAGACTTACAGGGTTTCACGGAGACTGCTAAGGTTTTTGGCGTTTAGCAGCTCAAACTATGGGATTATGAATGGATTTATCCAGATTGTAAAAAGATCAAATGAGGTTAGAGGTTGTGAAAGCAAAGAAACTTAAGAGCTCGAACGCTCACAGAACTGAAAGACCCAGAGCCCGACATGTTTTCACAGTTATCCACAGTGTTTTATGTAAATACGAGCTTAGTTTAAATGATCTTAGTAGTTAATGTTTTTGGGTTTTTCACACAAAATGCTTTAAATATGTCAGCTTAGGCTCTGAAAAAGCATGAGCCTTTATTTCCCCACTGTTTTCTGACACTGTGGATACAGAACTGAATTGATTAATCATGAATCTCTGGTATTAAAAATTATTATTAACCAGCGCATCAGTCAGTTGATCTTAATGGCCTTTTGACCTGTCACAGATGCATCACTAGGGCTGATATAGAGGTTTTTGGAATATTTACTCTGGACTCTGGAATATTTACTGTCAAACCCAAAAATTCAGTGTTCATCAGGCATGCCAAGTCACAAGTAAGTGTAGTCTTAGTGCCTGCCCCAATCCCGAGTAGAAATGAGGGCATCCAATGTAAAACCTGTCCCAAATCAAACACGTAGATCCATCCAATGTGACGACCCGTTGGGAAATAAGGGAACAGCCCAAAATACCAGGTGGAGCTTTATTTTATTAGCTGGATGCAATCAGGGAGCCCATCAGCTGGTCTGCTGACGTATCCTCTGGGAATAACAGGCGGTGATTCAGGGTTTCTTGGTGCAGGTGTTGGGTATCTGTTTCAGCACTATCTGTTCTGATTGCTGGCCACTGTTTTACAAATGGCCATACATTTTGAAGAGCTAATAAAAAGCAACCATCGAACAGCAGCCGATGGTTTTAAGTCGTCTTTTTCTCTCCGTAGAGACTGCACGCAATCGGGACTTCAAGATCTGATTGTTCAGTAGACCTCTGATTACTAACATGCAGAAACCAGAAATCTTCCAGTATGGAGAATATTGTCTGTTGCCTGCAATCTTTAGGAAAAATGATGGCATTTACAGGTGTCAGGGGGCTGATATTTATCTGTTCTGTCATATTAGTTTTTCTCTGGCAAAACACTAACTTGGAAAATAGTGGGATGAAGACCTGGAGAACTTTTTAAACTGTTCAGTTGTTTATTATACCTAAGATTGGTTTGCACCTTTGTTGCAAAAAAGGGCAAGAATATTAAGGAACAGTATAAGATAACAGTGTCTGTATCCATTGTGGGCTGAGGATTTCTTACCCTGGATGAGATGCATCAGGACCCATGGAGATGTCTAAACAGATGAACTTTTTATATTTTGGTCATTGAGCTGATTAAGGCTTCACATTTCTTGAAAAAGAGGACTTGAGAGGACTACTAAACCCAAAATCCAAAATCCAAAGAGTATCTTTATTGACGCCAAACTGTGCTGTAACACTTTACAAAATTTACAAAATATGACTATTTCTCTTATAGTGACAGCATCACATTTAGCATATTTTATAATACTGATGTTCTGCTGCTGTCATCCATAATGTTTTTATTAAAATGTCTTTCATTTTTTGTTAGATCTGTTACTCCTGGCACTCTTTACCAGACTCTCTGAGGTTATGCAGTGTTGATGTGATGCTTGTGCTTCAGGTTAGGTGATTAAGCCTGAGAGAAGACCATCAACTTAGCTGATGTGCTGTGAATTCAGTCCCACTCTGGCACAGTGGCATGAGTCACCTTGTGTCGTTAGTGTGTTTTGTCTGCATCATCAACACTCTCAGCAGTTGATGCCAAGGTCCCAGTCCCAATCACTCCTGTAGGTCTATTGTTGTCTTGGGTGGTGGGGGTGGGTTACCACTGAGGCACACTTAAGCCCCTTCGTCCCCCCACAGAAGACCTTTTTGTAACATGTGTGAATTAAGGCGGGTCGTTGGCTGAACGCTGCAGTCGCTGTCGTGGCATTTGGATGGGAGAATGCTTTCAACAGCTGTAGCTTAGCAACAGTAGCTCAGCCACGTTGCTAGGCAGCCCTTTTTTCATAAAATGCACACTCACTCCACCCCTCCGATCCCCCACCCTCCCGCCAGCTTTAAGTCACTTCCCCTTCCATCATCTGTTTTGTTCTGCTTATCTTCAGGAGTGTGTTCTGGATTCAAAGTCCTAAAATTCTTGTATACTAAGTACATTCCAGTATGACAACAAATTGCATATATACAATCATAAGTCAAATCTGATTAAAAACACTTGAAAAGTTTGCTGACTTTGCTCCAGAATAAGATAATTATTTAAATCCATCCATTTTCTTTAGCTTATCTGGGCTGTGGGCCTAAGCAGAGAAAACCAGACCTCCCTCTCTCCAGCCACCTTCTCCAGCTTGTCTGTGGAGACACTGAGGTGTTCCCAGGCCAGCTGAGAGTTATAATCTCTCCAGCATGTCCTGGGTCTGCCCTGGGGACTCCTCCCAGTAGGACATGCCCAGAACACCTCACCCAAGAGGTATCCAATTCAGATCCGGAACCACCTCGACCACCTGTCTCCTTTCAATGTGGAGGAGTAGCCCCTCCAAGATGACTGTACTCTTCACCCTGTCTCTAAGGGAGAGGCCAGCTACCCTTCAGAGGAAACCATTTCCAGCGCTTGTATCTGAGATCTCACTCTTTCGGTCAGTACCCAAAGCTCGTGACCACCGGTGAGGGTGGGGATGTTATGACCGGGAGTTATGATCTGGAAATCAACAGCTTCACTTTTACACTAAGCTCCCTCTTTACCACAATGTACCAATTCAAGGTCTGGATCACTGTAACTGCAGCCCCAAACTGTCGGTCAATCGCCCGCTCCCTTCGCCTCTCACTCGTGAACAAGACCTCAAGATACTTGAATTCTTCTACTTGGGGCAGCAACTTGTTCCTGACCTAGAAGGGGCACTTTACCCTTTTCCAGCTGAGGACATCAACATCCAGAGCTTTGAGGAACTCAGTGCGAATCTCAACTAACCTCAGGGGCCCTGCCACCAAGGAGTTATTTATACTACCTCAGTGACCTCACCACCAGTGATGGGCGAGTCTTCCCCCTCATTTCCAGACTCTGCTTCCACAACAGAAGGCGTGTCATTGGGATTAAGGAGGTCCTCGAAGAATTTCATCCACCGCCTGACTATATCCTCAGTTTAACTCAGCAGTGCCCCACCCACACTATAGACCATGTTTGTAGAACACTGCTTTCTCTTCCTGAGTCACCTGATGGTTTGCTAGAATCACTTGGAGGCAGTTCGATACTTGATGGTTTGGGGATTACCACCACAACTGGCACCAACCACCTTGAAGCCACAGCTCCATATAGCAACATGGTCCATTCGGAGTCACTGTCCTCAGCCACCCTCGGAATGCTGTTGAAGTTCTGCCGGAGATGGAAGTTAAAGATATTGTGGACTGGGGCCTCTGCCAGGCATTCTTAGCACATGGTGTTTGCAATGGACAAACTGTGGTTTGCACAGAAGTCCAATGACAGAACTTGGGTTTAGATCAGGCAGGCCGTTCCTCTCGATCACGTCCCTCCAGGTATTACTGTTGTTGCCCATGTGAGCGTTGAATTCCCTCAGTAGGATGATGGCGTCACCAAATGAAGGACTCAGAAGCACCATACCCAGTGACTCTATGAAGGCTGGGTACTCTGATCTGTTGTTCAACAGTCGAGACCCGCTCCCTGACCCGAAGGTGCAGGGAAGCAACCCTCTCATCCACCGGTGAAAACTCCGGCATACAGGCAGCAAGTCGAGGGACACAAGGATACCCACTCCAGCCAGCTGCCCCTCACTGAGGGACTAGACTAGAGTCCAGCTCCTCTCCAGAAGACTTGTGCTAGAGCCCAGGTTGATTGTTGAGGTGAGTGGGTGCAGGTGGTGGGCCTTCAGGAGGACAGGCCCATGTCTCCTATTCGAGCTGCGCCGGGTTGGGCCCCATGGGCTAAGGTTCTTCCTTGGGGGTCACCTAAATCGCTCTTCCTCTGACTTCTCACACAGGACCAATTTGCCTTGGGAGACCTAACCAGGGGGCAAAATTCCCTGGATAATATAGCCTCTGGCATCAATGAGACACACAAACTCTTCCACCAGTGGCAGTTCATAGAGGGGAGTTTTTCTTCTTTTTTTTTCACTTCTAAAACCATTGCTGAGGTATTTCCCTGCAGATTTTACCTGAGGAGTTTTTAAGTGTCTTGTCTTTCTCTTACCTCTCTAATTTCATTATTTCAGATTAACTTTCTTTGCAATTTGTTTGCAGCTAAGTCTTTATTACAGATCAGACTGGCCCAGCCTCATTATGATGCTCAAATGCAATATCCTGATTGACTTCATAGCCTTGGAGACCCTTCAGTGTTTTAATGACTGACTTGATCTCCCTGGTGGGAAAACGCATATGGGCCTTAATTACCAGGTAGAATGAGAAGGAGGGGAGACTGGTCCAACCGCCCCAGCGCTGACAGCTTGGTGTCTTTTTTTTTTAACAGTTCACCCTCTGTCCCCCTGTAGATTAATGTGCTGTGGCGTGATGCTATAAAAAAGAAAAAAACACAGTGGGCCAGACATTAAAAAAACGCGGGAGTCCATTAATTAGGGTGAGAGGCCCCATCAGCTCTTTGTGTCTGCCAGCCTGTGCCTCAGCCGAGACCCCCAACTGCTCCACACAGCGAGTCAGAGCGGTTTTACGTAGGAAAGTATAGTTGAAAAGTCAGATTTTCCTAAAATGTATAGCCAGTGTGGGCTTTAAAATATCATTATCATAAAGCCTGAATGCAAATCCTCATTTTGCAAGTGCGGCTGCTGTGGTAACAGATGCCACACATTTTCAGCCAAGGTTTTCACCCACATACTGTAAGTTTAAGTAGGGATTTACCCAATTTCCCTGGAGGTGCTTGAGCCATCTCATCATATATAACAACAACTTTGCATTTGAGCTAACAGCAAAGACAAAAGTTGAATTTTCTGCAGTTTCTCTTTGTTGAGTGCATCCTCTAACTGGCTTCAGAGTTATTAGACTTTGGTGTTTTTATATTTATTTCATCATCAGTTTTAAACTCACTTTGTGTTTTGTGGTTATGTACATACACAGTACATTTCATTATGTTTCTAGTTTGAGTTTAAAAAAATTAATTTCTATTCAAAATTAAAAAATTTGTTTTAATCAAGATCAGCATTTATTACAGCCAATAAATGAAAATGTAAAAAGCAGAGTTCAGAAAGCTGTTTTTATTGTGATATTATCTCAGTAAGAACTCATAAATAACTAAACATAATAAATGTCAGGGTTTGTGCATCTAAAAGAAAAAATATTGGATTTCTTTAAGTTACCAAACATCTGAAAATAAGTCTATGAAAAACTACCATACTTTTATCCACAGTTTGCTCACTCACTCACCCCACCTTTCTTTATTCAGGCACCAATGAGTCGAAATTTGTGAGAGGGCAGCTGTCGGCCCTGTGTGCTGGATGTCTGTGACAGATCCATGGGTCAGAAGGACCATGTGGAGGCAGGTGCAGGCCATATCCTCGACCTGGAGCTGGATTTGGAGTATCTACACGTAGCGGGGGCTGACCGGCAGGCTGGCGGCGCTGACGGGCCCCCTGCTATGGAGGAGCAGGGGGAGAGCACTGCTAGCTCCCCTCCGCTGGCTGTCCTGGAGGACAATGGTGGGTCTGACGCTGAGTGCGAGTCAGCGCTGACCCTCGCTCCAGGTCCCGACTCAGATGGAGGAGACGGAAGTTCGACTCACAGTAAGAACACCCACCAGCCGCTCTGCCGGACCCATTGTGTGGACTTAGGCAGTGAAGGGCCTCCCGAGCTGCCATCTGAACTTTTAGCAGAGCTTGAACGTGATGCCCACGCCCAGTCCACACAGAGTTCTCCGTGTGAGCAGCCGCCCGAACCTCCACCCAGTCTGCCTGCTTCCGAGCCAGCATGTGAAGCTAGTGGGAAAGAGTACCAGACTAAATTGGAGTTTGCCCTGAAGCTGGGCTACTCTGAGGAGACGGTGCGACTGGTGCTGTCCAAGCTCGGCCCTGACACCCTCATCAATGACATACTGGGAGAGCTGGTCAAACTGGGCACCAAGTCGGACAGCGAGCAGCCGGCTGGATTATTAGCTTCTACCTCGTCCTCTTCATCTTCCTCATCCTCCTGTGGTTGTTCTGATGTGCTGGAAGGCCAGCAAAGGTCAGACTCACCCTGTCCTTCAGACTCTTTATGTGACCAAGACAACCTGAGGCCAATCGTGATAGACGGAAGCAATGTAGCCATGAGGTAGGTTATATTACTGGAATCTGCTGAAAAGAAATGCATTAAAACCATAAATATTGATTTACATGGACTTTCACCTTTTCATTGTGCTTTGCAGCCATGGCAACAAGGAAGTTTTTTCCTGTCAGGGCATCCAGCTGGCTGTAGACTGGTTCCTCGAGCGGGGCCATCAAGACATCACAGTTTTTGTGCCTGCGTGGAGGAAAGAGCAGTCCCGACCTGATGCTCCAATAACAGGTCAGTGCGAGACACTGGTCACGGGGTGAAAGGCCCTAAACATCACCAGTCACTCACAGGGCTAACAACCAAATGAGGTAATAATGATATTCCAGCACTGTGTTTTCCCCAGCTTTACTGTAACACTTTCCTCTACAGATCAGGAGATCTTACGCCGCCTAGAGAAGGAAAAAATCCTCGTCTTCACGCCTTCACGGCGAGTCCAAGGTCGGCGTGTGGTCTGCTATGACGACCGCTTCATTGTCAAGCTGGCTTATGAGTCAGACGGCATCATTGTCTCCAACGACAACTACAGAGACCTGGCTAACGAGAAGCCCGAGTGGAAGAAGTTCATAGACGAACGGCTTCTCATGTATTCCTTTGTCAATGATAAGTAAGTAGGGATGGATGAGTGAGAGACAGGCTGATGATTTGAGGACACTGTGTCTTATCTGTAAAAAAAAACCCCAAAACTATTGTGTTCTTATAGTTACTAATCTTTACCTGCCATCTTGCAGATTCATGCCACCAGATGACCCTCTCGGTCGTCACGGCCCCAGCTTAGACAACTTTCTGAGGAAAAGGCCCATCATGCCCGAGCAGAAGAAACAGCCTTGTCCATATGGTGAGAAGAGAGTCGCAAAAGTCACCCAAACACACATGTAGAAATAATCCTGTTTGACTGGATGAAACATGTAGTTTTTTTAAGATCAAAGGAATAATTGGTGACAAAATGTTTGAACACCTGTAGAAACACTCATTGTGTCTCCTTGCTCCAGGAAAGAAGTGCACTTACGGCCACAAGTGTAAGTACTATCACCCAGAAAGAGGCGCTCAGCCTCAGCGTGCTGTGGCTGACGAGCTGCGTGCCAGCGCCAAGACCTGCGTCACCTCAAAGAACCAGGGGGACGCCGGGCTGGTGAAGAGCCACAGCGTCCCAGCTGGCAGCATCGACGCCAAGAAAGGCGCCCCAAAAAGGCAGTCAGACCCCAGCATCCGAGCTCTGTCATACAGCGACGCTGAGGAGAAGCTGCTGGCAAAAGGTAGGGTGGAGGGCCAGAAGAACAGCATGTGTGGTAGCAACAGCAGTAGCAGTTCTAGCAGCGGTAGTTGCAGTGGGAGTATGACCATGTCCCCAGCCCCAGGAGGCCCCCCATCCAGTCTTAGCCTCCCACAGGACCAGCAGTCGAGAGCAGTGATGGCTCATGGTCACTTACCAGCCCCCAGCCATGACCTTTACCCTCACTGCGAGTCTCCGGACCTAAGCTACTATTCGGTAACTCGTGCTTACTCGGGCCTGAGCCTCTCGTCCAGACGGAGCCCAGACTGTCGTTTCCCCAATGACTCGGACCTGCGGCTGGGCTCAATGGGCTCAGCCGGCTCTGAGTGCAGCAGCGAAAGCAGCGCCAGTTGCGGCAGCAGCTGCGACTCGTACAGCGACAGGCCTTGTCCCGGATGCCCCCCAGACCCCCTACTGGAAGACGCCGTCCATTTTGCTAATCCCCACAACCGACTGTACTCCCACCATGCCACATCCAGCCATGAACTTTGCGGCCTCCATCCTGCCGAATACACAAACATTCAGCACAGCCACACGTCCAGTACAGGCGTACACGCCTATCACCTGGGTGCAACACGTGGGCAGAGCTGTGCTCATGATCCACCTCCATTAGATGCTCCCCCAAAGCGCCCCCTGTACCCCCTGCCCCCTCATCTCCAGCACCAACCACTGACTGCACGGTCCAGCTGTCCAGGTGACTACCACTCTCTGCCCCAGTCCAACCCTCCACCCCCTGGCTCTCCGCTTGGTCGCTGTCTGGCCCCAACACGAGCAGAAAGTGTGTCCGACTCACACCTGTACGAACATCTCTCCACATCGCACCATCACCACCGACCAAAAGCCTTGCCTAGCTGGGACAAGTACTACAGACAGCCACCGCTGCCGCCATCCAGATATGAGCCACTTACCTATCAGAGCCTGCCAGACACACGCCAGTCATCCTGGCACACTCCTCCATGGGCACAAGATGGCTACGCCCAGCATCACTCATCTCACCCAGCTCTCCACCCTTCCCCAACGCATTACCTCAGCCACCCACCGCCCCCGGCCCACTCTCCTTGCCCGCCTCATCCGTCCAGCACGCCTCTCGCGCCTTACCCATCTCACAGCTCTCGCCTCACAGTGCCCTCCCACGCCCCTCCCTCCTACATGTCGCAGCACCCAGAATCCCCTGCACACAGCCGCTACGGGGAGGCGAGGGAGAAAGTGTACATAAACCTGTGCAACATCTTCCCGTCAGAGCTAGTGAGCCGGGTGATGGCCAGAAGCCCCCACATCACAGACCCCCAGCAGCTGGCAGCCGCCATCCTCGCAGAAAAAGCCCAAACGGGCTACTGAGGAATGAAGGAAAACACAAGCTAAGGAACCGGTTTGTATCAGCAGCAGTGGTGGGATTATATGTTTGGATTGTCTGTGAGGAGACCTGTTTCTTTTCTTGGAATATAAATAAGACAGTGCAGAAGTCTCAAGGACATTAAAAGCTGAAGATAATCCAAATCCAGCTGTGGTCACTGTGCAGCAACAACTTTAACAGGTGTGGAGAGAGCGAGACATGGGACCAAGTCCGTAATTCAAGCTGCGACAAATGGAGATCGGCTCTAGACCTGCCCAGTTGTTGTTTTTATTTATACCGTAGCTTTGCATACAGGACCAGTTACTGTATGCATCACATTTATATATTTTTGAGTTTTAAACCTGCAGTTATACACAACATCGAGTTGGTTGCACATACATCAAAAATGTGACTGAAATTCTGAATTATTTATACATACACACACATTATGTGTGTTACACACAGAGTCAAACACAGTTTGAAAATATGTTTTTCTTGCGCGTGTGGAGCACCACATGGAAGGGATCGTCTCCTGTGTCCTCGTCAGGTATTCCGGTTCTCACATGATGGCTTCAAACTCCTATTCGACCAAGGTCTATTCTATGAATTTCCGTGTGTGTGTGTTTGTGGATTTTTTTTTCCATGTTGGTAAGCATAGGTATCGGAGAGATGGTCATCTTATTTGAGATGACGCCAGTTCTTTGGTCAGAGTTGTAGCTGCAGAGATGGGTGACCCTGTCGTGTGTACCTTAGTTTTAGTAAGGGACATCTCTCTCGCTCTTTCTCTCTGGCCCTTTCTTTTGGGTCAGCTCTGGTTTCTGCTACAGACAGAACATCCGGCCATCGGTGAATAAACCGTGTATGTATTGTAAATATATTTAACAGATCCCTCTGCTGTGCGTTTGGCTAACAGCGTGCTCTGTCATCTGTAGCAGATCCCAGCTGAATCCATGCTTGACAGAGAAAAACCTTGTTTGATACAAATTGTATCATTAACTAAGTCGCTGATGTTATATACAGTACATGGACTCGATCCGTATCTATCAGACACTCTTGATGTATTGCTGTATGATAAAGTGCAGTGACAACAGTTTTTTTGTTCCAGTCGAGATGTTCCAACTTTTAATCTTGTGGAAATAGCTTTGAGACAATTATTTCAAATATATTTCAGATGAAAGGAGTTGGGTGCCTACTATGTTTAGGCGTCACAGCTTCGTTACCTTTTGGGTTTAAAGCTGGCTTATTTTTATTTTATTTTTTTATACAGGAGCTCCAGGTAGCCATCTGAAAATAGAAATGGTTTGGGTTTCAGTGTGAGGTCGGGGTCAGTTTAACCTCTTTAAGTAAGTCAGGAGATGATATAAAATTATGCTTTAAATAACATCAACTTAGACGTTTTATCATACACCAATTTATTGTCTCTATTAAAAGGGACCTTTTATGTGAATTCCCAGTACTGTATTTTTATTCTGGGATTCCACTAGATTAGCTTTGCATGATTTGTAATTCTTAAAAAAAATAAAAATAAAAATATCTTATTTATTTCTATTCTGCTGTATTCTACACAGTTCATCCTCGGCCCAAAGCCCTTTGAGGTCCCTCCTCCCTAAAAGGCTACTTTCCTCTGATTGGCTGGGGCAAACAGAACACGGCAATTGACCATATAAGGAAATCTGCGCAAATGTTCAAACAAAAAGAAAATAAATGTTAAGAACCAGGTATTCGATGTCTGAGGCCTGGAGCTTTGGCTAACAGATTTATGATAAATAACTTTGAACTGTGGCCACGTTTAATAACTGCAGTCGGCATTGCAGCAGTGTTTGTGTGCGGCAGAATATGAGGAAAAGCACCACAAGGCCCCCTTTATTTCCTGAAGGGAGCGGGCAGCCATGTTTTAACGTAGCTTTTGGCCCCCGTGATGGCCTTTGGTGGCCATTTTGAATGTAGCCGAGACACTGCTGAAGCTCTGCCCGGAGTGTCTGCCGTAACAAACAGATGTGATTGTTAGTGAGCAGCAGCTTACTAATGAAATATTTGGAATTACACAAAACAGAAATTTAGAAAAAGTTAGCGAGCTAAGCTAAGCTGCTTTGTCTAGGTTAAATATGGAAAAAGCTTAAGTACACCATAATGTTAAAACTCCTTTAGCCCGGTATCTCAAAAAATGAAGGCAATAGTTCAGTTTAAGCCTGTACAAGTAAAATTTTAGCTCCTGAGGCTAATGCTAACACTTCTTTGTGTTCTCACACACCTGATTATGTTCAGGATGCTATCTGCCCACATGGCCATCATCATCAATAGTAGGCCGCAGAGCATTAGTTAAAATGTTCACCGACTTTCTATTTTCTTTTAAACATCAGTTAATGTTGCTGTAGTTCTTCAGAACACAAGTTTTCAATAGCGCGGAGGCCCTAAACTGTAAAGTTTAAAATGGCCACCAAGTTAGTCAAAGTCTAGCACTTGAGCTCGTCGTACAATTCATCAAAAGCCAGCTACATATAGCCCACCGGTCTCTTTCCTGTCCAACACGTGCTGTTGATAAGTGAGGACCTTTGTGTGTATTGAAGAAGCGCCTTCTCTCTGGCCTCCTGGCACTGTGTGTCAGCGTGGCACCTGAGCGTGGGCCCAAAGTAATGCCTCTTCGTGGCATTGTGCTTATGACACATCCAATAATCTGAACTATGTTCAGCAAACTGTTATGCATGTTTTGATTTGTTTCGTTTCTGCATGTGTTCCTTTTTAATTTATGTTTATATCCGTGTTCCTGTCCCGGAAGCGTGCCGTTATTGTGACGTGATGCTAGCTGTCGTTTAACTGTTGCTTTTAGGTTTAACTGTACACAAAACTGGCTTTTCCCCCCCTTTTTTATGTAAACCTTTCACTTGTCCAAGTATTGATTTCTACAACACTGGACATTTACTTAATGGGATTAAGAAGCCTTCTGATGGATGAGGTCCCACTTTTCTCCAACTCTTTGTTCCCTTTGAAGTGCACTCAGCCATAGATACTGAAACACTGACTTACCTTTAAATATTACAATGCCATACATGCCAATAAACTCTTACTGGGTAATACTCTGTTATTTCACGATATTTACATTTTTGCCAGTAGAACAGTGTAACTAATTCAATATTGTAACATTTTGAGCTGTAACTGTGATTGTTCATTAAAAAGACTACTGCTATAAAACACAGTGTTTATTGATAGTGTAGTGAGTCACAGAGGGTTGTTTTAAGTGTGTTTAAATGTTTTTCCCCAACCTGAACACTGTACTGGATAGTCACTGAACTCTTAATGTTTGTGCATTCAATTACTCACCAAGCCATTCTTAACAAATTGTTTCTCACTGGGTGCAGGCTGGGAGGTGATGCAGGAGGAAGTGGGAATTTAACCCTGAGCCTTGCAGCTCCCTACCTGCTTCTCCAAACACTGCGGCAGCGACACTTGGGGTTAAACTTAGCTGTAATTGTGGAAAACCAATTAATTTCTTGTGCTAGTTTTTCTTCTTTCAAAACACAATATACAAGAAATTCACTTATTATTGGAACAGTGATGAATATAAAGATGAATATAAAACAAAAGATCAACATCTCAGCTTTTATTTCCTGGTATTAAATCGGATACAGTTCAGAAGAAACAGCTTTTGTCTGAAGCCGCCCACTTTTCTTGTGAGCAGACGGATTAGAACAGATGAACTTAAAATGGATTAAAGTGAAGTCAGGTTGCTGCATGATGAAGGTTTGGTTTTCAGTTTGGGTGCATCTTTCTTTAAAATGACTAACTTGTAAACTTCTGAGTTCGTTGTACTGCTGCCATCATGTGTGACTGAAACTGAGTGCAGACATCATCATTTACTGTTTGAATAATCAATGCAACAAAATACACCTGTCAGTCACATGTTCCAATACTTTTGCTCACAAGAAAAGTGGGCGGCTTCAGACAAAAGCTGCTTCTTCTGAACTGTGTCAGCTTTTATTTCCTGGTATTAAATCTGGATCTGAGATGTTGATCTTTTGTTTCATATTCATCTTTTAATGTCAAACCCAAATGTTTTCAGTCTACAGCAATAAAAAGGGACTGACCTCACTGTTCCAGTGCTGTTGGAGGGGAGTGTATGTTCAAACATATTCACACCCAGTCAGAAATATGGTAAATGGATAAGTGGGCAGTGCTTTAAAAGTTTAAAGCAAGCAGGCCAAAACAATGCGCGCTCTCTCTCTCAGAGAGCCTGGATTTGGAGTCACATCTCTGACCAGGAGAAAAATGGGATAAAACTAATTTTTTAAAGTAATGCAGTACATTAATAATTACTTCCTGGAGAAAGTAACTTATTGCGTTACTTTCCCTACTCTATAATCTGACCTGCAATGCAACACCACACCTCATCCCTGAGACACTTTTGTTTTTAAACACACAATGCTAATGAAATAAAACCAATTTGATCCAAGTGTGTAAACACAAGTATGCAAACGGACCCAAAACGAATGGTGAAAATTTAAAACTTTTATTTGTGAACCAATGAAATGGACTGAATTCCACTTGTGCTTTCTATCTTAAAGAGCACTAACATGAACACAAGGATGCGGAGAAATTTAAAAAAAAAAAAAGCAAAGCGAAACGTGACAGCTGGTGTCAGAGCAGGCATCATCACAGACATTCATTGCAAGGGACAGGCGTTCCAGTAACTGCTGATGGTGGTGGGGAAACCAGAGTCACACTGAAGCCTTACAGCCTGGATGTGGAGAATTCAGGGGTGTGGATGTGTCAACACGAGTTTTCCCCTCCAATGAAGCTGCCCAATACAGCGATGAGTGCTGCTGCTTTACGGTCTTTGAACACATTAAAGAAATACGGGCTGGAAGCACAGGATCATTTCTTTCACCTGCTATGGCAAACACAACACCAACAACGGACACTGAAGTTAAACACAAAAGGCAGGCTTCAGTGTTGTACAAGTGTGTTACCTTTAACCTCGTGAAAAAATAAACTTACACCAGCTGTCAAGTATAGCAATAACAAATAATACCATAAACATTTTCATCATATTGTTAATAAAAAAAAACAACTTCATGTTTACTCATTTCAGAAATGCACCCTAGAAGATACTTCCCACACCACAATAGGTGGAGTCCATTTGTTGTCTTATATTAGGTATGAATTTATTAATAAATTTCAGGGAGGAAATTTTGGCCTACTCTCCACTTGATTGCAATCAGTCACGACAGCGAAGTCTGTTTGCATTAAGAGCATCTAATAACTCATCCACTGCACCTCTGAAACAGTCTCCTTAACGTAACAGTGAAAACATGTTAAATCCCATTTTAAATCATGAGAGCCTTTTAAAAGCTCTGGAGTTCAACGTGCTTCTGCCATTAAGAGCAGCTCACTGCTCCTAAATGCTTCACAGGACCCTTGCAGACTGGCCCAGCTTCTCCTAGATACAGTACACATTCATCCGGCAGCATTTGTTAACTCAACTTCCTCATTTTTTGGGGGGGAAAAATAAAAATTAACTCCAACATCTGATCAAAGCCAGGAGAAACTAAAACTAGCCTGATATGTAAAAAAATAACACTCTTTAAACCAGATTTCACATGAACCCTAAATATTTTCAAGCAATCGTAACCAAAATACAGCCAGAAAGTAACTGACAAAAAAAAAGGTAGCCTGATTGGGAGCAAAACCCCCAAAATGCAACAGTAACCAAGTAAAATCATGACTTTGTTTTTTGTTTGTTTTTTTGGGGGGGGAGGGAGGTAACATCCTGAGTGTTTGACTGTCAGTCACCGCTGCTATTATTACTGAGGTAGAGATTTGTCCCAAACTGGGACAGATGTTTTCATAAGCTCCCCAGCCAGAGAGGCACCAGGCCTTAGCTTCCATACCTGAACACACTCATTCACTCACACACCCCTCCACACACACACACACACACACACACACTCCCGGAACAGACAGAGAAACGGCTCAGATGCAGTACTGTTCCTCTGTCCGTCCTTTTTTTGTTCCCTGGGTTCCTTTGTGAGCTGGTAGGCAGAGAAAACCATCTATGGTGACCGGGAATGAAACACTGGGACGCAACAGCTACACTACCAATTAGCTTATCTTCACAATACTTTTAAGCCTGAGGGCGAGAGCTCAGTGGCACAAGTTGATATCCTATGACCTGTGTAAATTTAGAGAGAAACACTTTCCCTTTGTTACCTTTGCTACATTCGTTCGTCAAACCTGCCATGTGACAGGTTGGGTGGCTCTTTCACCTGCGAGGGTCACTTCAATTTTATTTGCAGAAACATTTTCTTACAAAAAATTGCTATTTCATCCAGTAATGTAACTATTAAAATACTGAAGTGTTATCTTTGCTTGTATATAAATGCCACATTTAAACTATAGTTTGACTTGAGTAGAGTTAAATTAGCTTTCTGTAACTTAAGAGTGTTAGCACATCTAGCAGGCGCTATGATTCGACATGATGTTAACAGTGAAGTGCTTTGACGCTGAATGAAAACAGTGACCTAATTTTCCCCTAAACTTTGGCCTTGACGTGTTCGACAGACAACTAAAAAGACGGGCATCATCGATAAAACGAGTCAAACAAAAGCAGAGGAAAGAAACTTAAAACCTTCAAGACGACGACAAGAAATCTTTAACTGAAAACATGGAATCATACTAAAGCTTTGCATACAAGTTGTCGAGCAAAACAAGAAAAAAACAAAACAAAAGAAGCTCTATGGCCATGTTGACTCAAAATAAAAATCCAATTGCTTCCCATTTTGGTTTTTCACAGTTACATTTCCCCCCTCCGTGTCGCATTACAGGTGATCTCCGCAACACGATAACCTGCTTGTTCAGAGTGGTGTGTGTGCAGCTCCACATCAGGGAGAAATCCAAACTTGGAGTGGAGAAGTGGAGCAGGACTTTGGCAAAACTGGATAAGATCATTTCTCGAGATAGCCTGGGGGGGACGTTGTGGGAGACTCGATGGGATTACAAGGACGGCAGCATCTGTTGTCCATGAAAAATCAAGCAGTCGTTAAGGGGAGCAGGTAGCCCTGAGGTGCTGTTCTCACATAGACTCGAACTCGTCGATGCGCTGCTTCGTGTTGCCCTGGCGGATCTGCCGCAGCGTTTTGTATTTGTCTCGGCCTGCCTTCACGTTCTCGGCGTGCAGCACGTCGTTCTGTGTCTTCTTGGTGTCGTCCCTGGCGTCGGCCAACTCTGAACTCAATGTCTGAGGGATCGAAGGGAAAGAAAGGATGAGGAACAGGAAGGAAGAGGAGGAGAGGATGGAGCATAACAGCCAAGAGGAGAGAAAATGGTGTGATCAGGGCGGCGGCGATGTTGCAGACGAGACAAAGGAAACAGGACATGTGCGGAAGAGAAAAACGGGACCACGCTTCATTTCAAAACTGAACATGTGATTGACGCAAAGCCAAATACCTTTAGCCTCTGGCTACCTGTGAGTGACCTTTAACCTTCACTAACAACTAAATTAAATTTTATAATGTAAAACCCATTTGAATTCTCCTTGCCATAGCTTCAGTCCCAGTCCTGGCCTATGCAGTAGCCAGGCTTAGTAGCAGTCGTTGTAATTTATTTAAAAAGGTATTAAAAATATGATTTGATCATCATCTGTCTAATCACCTAATTTCCAGAAAGTGTGTTGTAAAGCCAGGCTACAGTCTAAGCCAGCACATCTCCTCCTGTGACAAACAGGAGCTTAAAGAAGAACGGACACAGAAATATGCCTCATCTTACCCTCATCTGCCATTTCTTGGCCCGTGTTTCTTCTTTGCAACAAAATTGCTGTTAGAAAATAATATCAGCTCATTGTTATTTATGTCTGTGTAACGCAAACCTGTTTTGGTTATATGAAGCTAAAGGTTTTTTTCTGTATTTCTTATGAGACTGGATTTCTGGCTTTAAACCTCATTTCAGTGCAGGCTGCACACCACAGTGGGGGGAACTTTATATACGACTAGCCCTTCAATGAAAGGCTAAATTTGATCCACGGGTTATTTTTTTTAACCCCACTCCAAAGGTTTACAGTTCTTGCCCTCACCTGCAGCTGCTGCTTGACCCTCTCGTTCTTCTGTGCTTCGGTGATGCGAGCCTCTTCACTGCGTAGATCTACCTGGCTGACGCCCTCGTTGGACAGCTCGGCGCTGGCTTCTGCGTGGTTCTCATCGTGTTCGTCGTGCTCGTTCTCAGCGTGCCCACCCGGAGGTGCTGGCACCACTGTCATTGCAGTCTTTAGCTCCTCCTTGGTCTTCTCCAGGTCCTCCTGGGCCGACAGAGCCTGCAGACGGAGGCACAACGAGGAGGGAGAGATTAAGACAGAGACTCCACAAGGATTCACAGCAGATGAAAGGACACTACAGTGAAGAGCCATGGGTAAATATCTACGGCACTAGACCAGATATAATCACAGTGATGTCAAGCACATTCTGTCTCCATCAGAACTAAACTTGGCCACAGTAGGCAGAAAAGGGGCAGATTTCCACATCTTTATCTCACTTGGTGCATGAAGCCACTGATGAAGACTGCTATACCTTGTGCTGCCACTCCATGGCCTCGTCTTCTTTCTTCCTCTTGGCCTCTTCTAGGAGAGAGATCTTTGCTGTGAATTCAGCCAGTTCAGAAGCCTGCGATGAAATAATCAGAGACACCAGAACGCTGTGAGTGCACAAACATAAAACTCATGTGACTGGCTTCGCTCCCACCATCAGTCAAACAACACTCACCAGTTGCTCTTGGGTCTTCTGCTGGTCTGCAGCCTGTCTGGCCAGCTCTGCCTTGGCCTCCTCAGCCACCTGTCTGTCCCGCTCCAGCCGCTCAGCCTCCTCCCTCGCTTTCTTTCTTTCTTGCTCGAGCTCCATGGCGCGGCGAGTCTGTTCCTCGAGCTCTGTGGGACAGCAGATTTGTTTTGTCAACATTTAAATTCCAACCTCAGAATGACCTCTTGTGGTTGCAACTAAACTTTAAAACAGCAGCTGCACGCGTACAATTCCCTTTATTTGAAACAGGGGAGTGGGCACACGGGTGAAAATGTGTTTTAAAAAAAAAGAATAATAAAAGACAGGTTCTAATATAGTGCTTTTCTAGTGACATGTCTGATTCATATATTCACACAAGTTCATACAAGCACTCTTCGCTAAATCTCACTACTTTCCATCCGACATTCACACTCCAATGAACATATCAGTAGCAACTCGGGGTTCAGTAATTTGCCCGAGGACACTGACTGCAGCAGCCAGACATCGAATCACCAACCTTCTGATTGGTAACTGACATGCTGTGCAACAACTTCACTAAATCTGTATTTATTCTGGTTATACAATCATAATGAAAAGATGTAATTGGCCTTGACTTCGAATGCTCTCTAATGTGACAGACAAGGGCAAAGAGGGAGGTGGTAGTGAATAAGAAAACAGATGGGAGGATGAAAAAGGAAAACGGATACCTCTCTGAGCTTTCATCGTCTGCTCTTCAATCTGTTTCAGCCTCTCCATGAGCTCTTCTTTCTCACGCTCTATCCTCTCTTTCTCTTTCTCGGCATGTTCTCGCTTCTTCTTTTCATTCTCCAGCTGGGCCCTGAGAACGTTGGCAAGTACACGTTTCAGATCACTTTTTGTGGAGCAGCAAAGTAAAAATGGAAGTGTGAAACATCCATTTCACTACACGACTGGAAAATATACAAAAACACAAGCATCAAAGGCTCCAACAGCGATGTGAATAAAGTTACATTGATGCTGCAGAATTAATAAAATGCTCCTGCCTGATGTTTGAGCAGCAGAGGTGAGACTGCCCTCTAATGGAAAGGCTCTACTGCAGCAGTTACTTGTCATCAGCTGTCTTTTTTAAATTACAGGCTAATACTAAATCACTATAAACACTGGCTGGATAAATTGAATGCATTTATTTTCAGTGGGACTGTAACAAATGTTTTCAAGTCTGTAACACACTCAACAGTCCATTTAATCCTTAACTGCTTACTGCTTTGTATGAACAAAAAGCAGCACATAAATATTCTGTTCCAAAGTAACGCTCTGTGGTACCTCTCCATCTGTTTGTGGTGCTTCTCCTCCCGGGCCTGAGCTTTCATCTGCTGCACCTCGATGGTGTCAGGCTTTCTCCTCCTCATGTACAGCTCGTGGTTACCCATGCACAGTGCCAAAATGCGCTTGTTGATGCGCAGCCGCGGGGCGTAAAACACAAAGTCCTGTAGGTGTTAATGAAAGACAGATGAAACAGAAAAGTGTGACGCATTTGCAGAGAGCTGGAAGCTGAAAGATGTGTGGATTGAATGCGACACTCACAGGTGCTTTCTTGTCAATAGGTTTGATGACAAACTTCTTGTCGTTGAAAGAGATGTTTCGAATCTCGCTCCAGGGGAAGCCGATCTTTGGTGTCAACCTGAATGAAACATTGAGAAAGGGTTTAACTGTGTGCACTTTTAAACAACCACACTTGAATGTCCACATAGTCGGCTGCAGCCCGTGTTATAAAATTCAGCCAGCAGATGGTGCCCAGTATGAATGGATCAGCCTGCAGGAAATTATGACAGCAAGAGGCTTTCAGGTTTCTGTGAGTAGTGACAGTATCGGGTGTCACGGTCACTACCTGACAATAACCACAATAATAGTGGACGCTTTGTGAGCAAAAGGTAATAAAAACAGAAAGGGAAGGGACAGTGAGGAAGCTACAGCCAACAGAGAGAAAAACTATCCTTTGTTATCGTGCCATAGCCATTTTTCCTTCCCTCATCATCTGGACGAGGGAAGACGGATGGCAGCTGTCACGACCTCTGATACTGTAAACAAAGGCAACGCGGAGAGACGGTGAGGGGAAACGTTACAGGAGCAGCGATTAAATCTATCCTTTCACAAACGGAGAAATAAATCTGACCAGAGGGGACAGGAAAGAGTACTACAATGGCGAGAGTCTTCCTTTCTCCACCTCTCTCTCAGTTTTCTAAAAATATCTGTTTCCTCTACGCCTTTTGGACATTGTGCGTGTCCTGTTAGCACATGTGTCACAAAGCTAGATAAAACCGTTAGTGTGGCTGATTTATGCAGCAGGTTGTTCTTAAATAACTAAAAAAATGCAGTACGGAAATACTGAACAAAGTGTTTACTCTTAAAACAGTAAGATTTTTCTTCCTACTGTAAAAATCTCTCCGTTTCCCAAAGATGTTACCCTAATCCACATCACAACTCCTAATAACATCAGAACCAAACAACCACTTGTTTATGGGGATCTGACTGGTACTGTTTTGAGTGCAGCAGTAAAAGCATGAAGCAAAATCCATGTAATCAACTCCATCCACTGGGTATTTGAACGCCTTGCCAACTTGTTTGAATAATTGAAGTCGCTGAACATTAAATATATTAACTACATTCAAGATTCAAAGACTCAGTTCATTCATTCATTAAAAAGATTCACAGCCACATACACCAACATACTGTAGGCAGAGCAATAGCTTTGCCTGATGATTATAATTCCACTTATGGTAAAATTAATATATGCACCCCCGCTGTGGAAACACACAGTCGAGTGCACAGTTGTTCCTCTCAGCTTAAAGGCATCATCATCATCATAGGTGCAGTCTTCTGGAAAATCTGACACCCTTTTCCATTTTAGATTTAATTCAGCGTGAGGCTTTGATCTTGTGATGAGGGTGTGTAACATAGCAGGTATGTACACACATACTGATGCGTCAACACACATTTACCAGCAGTTCTGATTGTGACACACTGTGTAGTAAAGCCTCCAACTGCTTACTGTTCGAGACTGTTGCTGTTTAGCAATCAACTGCAAGCTGCAGCTCCGGGGCTTTTGTCTGTGTTGTGAGATTCATGCAAAACCTCAAAGTGCTGACTTCATTATATGATTAAGAGAGAAAAAAACACTCTGGAAGCTGAGGTCTAGTCTCACCACTTCTAGACGAACAACTACAGGATCAGTCAGATTGTTTTTATGCATCCCCCTGGTGTGCATCTCTTACTTGTCCTCGTGTTCATAGATGTTGAGTCCAAGAGCATCCACACCCAGCCACAGCTGTGTGCCCTTCTTGTTTTTAATCTCAAAGTAGTTGACTCCATACATCTCCAAGTCCTGGGCGATTTTAAGATACTCCATCATCGAGTCCTCTCTAGAGGAAAGAAACACAATTGTACATTTAATACAGTTATATATTTTTTTAAAAAATCTGTCTGCTTACATTTTGCTTTTACAATGAAAGCACACATTCCAATTTAAAATACTGAGTTTAACCCATGAATCTTTGGTGTTGCACAGCAAGTCCAAAAAGGTCTCAGACACACACTTGTTGTGTCTATGACAAGGTTTCAAGTAGAGAATGTGATGAAGGTTTCAGACACCTGAGCATTCCTTTGTGTTCTTCATGCCAGGTCTGTATCCTGTCCTCCCACTGCTCCTTAGTCAGCTTGTGTTGCTCCAGGACTCTAGACACACACACACACACACACACACACACACACTGACTTTGACCTGAAGGAATGTCAAACAGCATAGAATTGCTTCCTCAAAGAGGAAATCATAAAAACTCCAACACTTCAATTTTACATGCAAAGAAAGAAAGTCCGCCTGCAGAAATGGCTCCGAGTTACTCTGGCTGACATCAGAATCAGAATGTGTGTATTCGTACCTCTGAGGGAGCAGTCTGTCGTGAGTAAGGTAGCCAGCTTTGTGCACCTCTTTGTTGTAGTCCCCAT
>VOQJ01047180.1:68706-80259 GCA_015052665.1 Apistogramma diplotaenia | reverse complement strand
TTCCCAGAAAATATGTTTTTTTTTTTTTTTTTTTTTTTACTGAGCACAATAGTAGAACATTTTATCCATACGTGGGCAATGTGTCAAATCCTTTCCATCCTACCCTCTCTGCACTCTACGAGTGAGAGAAGCCACACTTTTTCAAGGCAAAGACCTCTGTTGGGGTGGAGCAGAGGATGAAACTCAGTCATTGGCTGTTCCTCTTTAAGCGGCACTGGCAGCAGGCCTAGAAGCAGATGACGGCACAGAACAGAGCAGGGCTGACCTCCGTGGCATCTGACATCCTTCCTCCCACACCTACTCTGAGGCGTGCATTGCCTCAGTGGTGGTTAGCACAAAAAGAGAGAGGAAAATGCAGAGTAGAAAGGCAGACGAGAAGCGAGCTGAGCGGCAGGGTGCAAAAGCAAAGTTTAGCAAGAGCGTGAGGGGGGGGGGAGAGCGGGGCTATAAAGCGCAACAGGAAGTACGATGGAGATGGTGTGGGGTATACTCCCCTGTGAGATTAAGTAACTGTATTCTCACTGTAGATTAGGCAAACATACAAAAAAAGAAGAGGGAAAGGAAAAAGGATATAGAAAGAAGAAGCTGAGGGAATAAACCATCCTTTTCCGCTCAGTAATTATATACAAACCCTCAGGAATGCTTACTTTGCATTCCTTTTCCTCCCCTCTTGTCTTTGACACTCTCCTGCCTTCATCCCTTTTCTCTCTCAATATCCCTGCAATGAATAATCCATGAAACTTGCGACTCTACAGCACATAGCTGGACTCCCACATGGAACTCAGCCCACAATGCATCTCGCTGCATCTCGTTCTCATTAATTGCCCATTAAATGATGCAGCACTTTCCCACAATATAGATATCCTGCATGATGTTTTCTGCTTGGCCACACTATAATTAATGTGCACAATCCATTTCTCATACAATTTTAAAGGGACTTGCGTCGAAGAATTAGGCAATTTACCTGGAAAGAGCCACAAGTAACTAAATGATTTTCTATGACCAAAGAATCTTTCAATGAGGATTCTGCAAAAAGCACCAATTCAGTCAATATCAAAAGCAAAAGTTAAATCATGTCTGGGAATACTGCAGCTACACTGAGCCAGTTATCTGTAGGGATAAGAAAAAGTATGGCATGACAACAGGTGAAATAAGTGCGTGGTGCAAGAGTGGAAAATCTTTGTTTCAAGAAGGGATAGTCACAATTTTCAAAAATCTGAATAACTGTTAAGTTTTTCCTTTCCCAGTGCCTAGTGCTACTACTGCCAGAATTTGGCACTAATGTACATAGAAGTTGTTTGCTGCCCACAATTAAACAACAACTTCCAGGTGTTGGACCAACAAATTGTGCAAAACACAGGGAGATTATTTGGTGCAGCACGAACAGGTAAATTCTTCAGTGCCAAAGATCTCCGACCTCAAAAACCCTTCCTTTAAATAACAAATGAAAACAGCGTCCAGCGCAAACTCCACCAGGTAAAGCTAGTTTACCACAACTGTGTGAGGACATTCAGAGGAACTGAAAGGTACATTTTATTAAAGTATCCATCCTTAGCTGCAAAGAAGATCGCTATTAACTGCAAAAAGATTTTCAGACTTTCAGTAAAATGTTGAAATATAAAGAGTTATTTCAAGATTTAATAAAAAACAAAACAAACACAAACCAAAACGAGGTCTTCCAATTAAAACATCACTCTCTAATTTGTGTGACAGCACATTTTCACATAAGTGACATTTTCTGTACTTCATGTACAAGCAAATCCCACTCTGAGGTTGGAAGATTTTTAGTTACATTACTAGAAGTGATTCTGGAATACTTTATGAATGAGGTCAATCCAGGCACTTGACACCAATGGCTGCAATCCAATAAGATAAGCTACTTATGACCACACGACCCTGTCAACATTTTACTGTGGACACTAAAGATAATGTTACATAAAATGGGGCTATTTTTTATCCAGGAGCACCAGCTCTTGGCCCTGGTTGGCTTTGCTTAAATGCAAATACTTCAAATAAAGCAAGAGACTGAAGATAACCCTATCATAAAACAAAACAATGGGAGCAAATAGCCAACAGGAAGCTAATAATGGTAAATTCCATCTGAAGCTAATAAGGCAGCTACCGCTCTCCTTTTCACAGTCACACAACTCTATATTTTTTGTCATGTGCCTGAATGCTCACAAACATTCAATCAAGAGGAACTACAAGCAAGAAAAAAATGGTTAGCAGAGGTGGTGAGCACTGACACCTCCACCCCTCTATTTCGATCTTGTGGACATACTGTGGTTAAGAGTGTTAAGAGATGGAAAACAAACACTTGTTGAATTTTTTGTTTGTTTTTGATGTACTGTTTACATAGCTGGTCTCTAGTGGCGATAACACAGGCTGTGGATCTGGTCTCCTTAGTAAAATAACCTCTGCATGGGCCATTACAAAATTACACCTACAACAACAACCTTCCCTTCAAGTTACTGAACAAGAAAATCCTTCATCAAAAAAATGATAGCATTAAAAAAGACTTCTTAACTGCCTTACAATACTCCTATTTTTTAACAATTAAACAAAAAAACAAAACTTTCACACCCACCTAGTAAGGCAAAATTTGGATCTACTCTTGCAGGTGAACTAAACGAACCACAAAGAAAGCCACCACAGAAACATCTATTCATGGCTCACTGACAGATAAATACAGCCTTTGTGTTAATTTCATGAGTATCTGCCTTAGTGACTGTGAGAAAAGTTATGCAGAGTTTGAGCTTGAGTTTCCAAGCGATCGGCCTTGACTGTGCCTTCCCCTGTTTGTGTGGGGCCCGCCTGCCATCAGCCATCAGCCACGAAAGAGCCAACCTTTGTGCTGCTCTGTGTGTCTGTGTCTCTGTGTGTATGCCAAAACACAGCAAACCCACAGAGCGGAAAGAGGTGGAATCCTTTATGGACCAGACGGTTAGTTAATCCTGTCTCTCCTGCAGAGCGAGGGGGAGGAGAAGAGGGACGACAACATGCCGGAGCACTGACACAGCTAATCAGACACTGACAACTGAGATGCCTTAAAGGAGTGACTTTTGCAAGCCTGTCCTTAAACAACACTGTCTGGTGACACAAGACACGCTGACTGGGCAACATAACGGTCCTCAAAAAGCCAAAATTAGGCCAGTATTAGCAATTTGAGAAAAGACTTGGACTGGGAGTACATTCCAAACAAATACACATTTGAAAGACTAGCAGGTTTAGCCAAGTTTAGCAGGAAAAAAAAGAAAGAAATCAATGCAACCTATAAATCCAGGTGCTTAATTCCATCACCGTGCCAGATGACGATGCCTTGCAAAAGTATTGTGCGAACTGACGAGCTTTAAGAGTTCCTAAAGGCACGACACAAACCCTAAAATTAGTGTGACACTGGATATCCACTTGATGAGTCAAGTTCCAGTTGTGGCATTGGCCCGACATGTCTCAGAAGCAGTTCCAACATCTAGTGGAAACATCCAGAAACTTCCAGTAAATGTTTAAAAAAAATAAAAAAAAAACCTCCATTCCTCCTTTTTTCTTCTCCGCCTTACTACTTACCTAAAGATATCAGATACCAGTTTTACTTGTGTAAAAACAGTCATTGAAATAAAAGCATAAACATCAATTTAATAAATTACCGTTATAATAAACTTTATTTTACTTATTGACATAGATTTCCAAGTGTATTTACATGATTCAGAGGCAGAATCCAGTTATAATGACTGCCACTCAAGTGCATGCTGCAACTCATTTCAGTATTTATTTATTTACTTTTACTGTTTGTGTATTTGGGTATTAGTGGCTTCCAACCAGCTAGCCCTGTCCCTTCCCTTCCCTTCTTGTGTTTACCTTCTGGCTGGCTTGGGAGTCTAATTCTGCAGTCAGGACTCCAACTCCACCGTCTTACACTGTAGCTGGTGATGGCAGTCCTTTGCAACTCTGGAGATCTGCGGGACGCTAGCGACCTACTCTAACCAGAACCTGCAGGAGGTGCTACACTGAGCTCACTGAGGCCACAGAGAAGAACTATGACTACCACCACCAACTGCAGTCTGATACAGCCATCACAATGCTCACTTATTTATCACAAAGCATTTGGCAATAAAAATACATGTGCAACTTAAATATGACAAGTATAATCTAATTCTTTTGGAAACAATGCAGGCTGTTACAGTAAAAGCAGACAACAGAAGGAGGTCATTATCACCAGCTGCCACATTAGCATTCACTGAGCACTGTGGGTGAATCTGTGGGTGGAGTAGGTACGTTCTGGACAGAACTCCTTTTTGCTAATCAAGCAATTCGTACAACTGGAGCAGAATTAATCCTCATAAAAATAATGGCTGTGCTGCAATTTTGGCTGTATTCATTGAAAATGATCACTTAGAGAAAGTCAGAGGCAACACAATGTCACTGCTCTTCTCCTCATGCAGTCCACAGCCTCCTGCCTGGATAGATAGAGAGAACTCTACCCGAGGGCACACATCAAGACCTTGTGGAGCAATCACTGCTGTGATAAAAAAAAAAAGTAAATGTCTTTAAGCCAATCATAAAAATGGAATATCTTCTCAGATATTAGAACAAACAGATCTACATGTCAAGTCCTAAATAAACATATCACAAAAAGAAAGGAAATTTGTGTTTGGTTGATTATTTCTTTGTTCTAACAATGGTTCCTGGCAATAAACATACTACTGGAAAGCCTGTTTATTTCCCATTAAATGGTGTGTAAGGAAAATGCATTTGTGAGTTGAGCAGCAGAGTCGAGTATGTGGGCTGTACCCATGAAAATTTTGCCAAACCTTCTCTTCCAAAGCCAAACAGCTTAGGACTTGTTTAGAGCTTCTGTTACCCTGTTGGAGGCAATTTCAGGCTCAATGAAAGATACTGACATGAGATTCTGCAACCAGTGGCAATCCCATATCTCCACAGACTGGGACTGAACTTTATCCTCCAAGATGGGAACGCTCACAACATCTACAGAGCGGGTAAATCAGAGACTAGCTCCAGAATTTGGGAGTTTAGAGGATGGAACGGCCAGCCTGCAGCCTGACCTCAACCCCACTGAACACCTGTGGGATCAGCTTGGACATGCTGTTCCTGCCAGAGTGACCAACACAACCACAAATGCTGGTTGAAGAATGGGATGCTATCACACAGCACTGTGTCACCAAGCTGGTAACCAGCATGAGGAGGAGGTGCCAGGGTGTTTTGGCTGTGTATGGTTCTTCCACATGCTGCTGAGCCTCTGTTTGTTAAATGGATAAACTGCCAATATGTGTCGTTTCTGCAGACTGCAATCACCCAATCCAATAAAAGAGTCAGTCAGTAGCAGAATAAGCTGTTTGACGTTGGCAGAGACAATTTGGCGAGTTCATGGGCGCAACCCACATACTCAACTCTGCTGCTCAACCCACAAATGTATTTTCTTTACAAATGTGGCTCCATTTAAGGGCATTCATTGCCAAAAAGCACTGTTACAACGAAGAAACAATCAATACATTTTTAATTTCCCTCCTTTTTGTGCTAAGTTTAAATAACCTTAAAAAGGTTTTTACTAAAAGCCTGTTTTTTGGGCCACCACTTGACTCTGGTGGACTGCAGTTTGCCATCTTTTCTTTGACTAGCTCTAAGTGATTATTTTGGTGCACACTCAGATCACAATTATTTGACAGAATAACTCAGATTTTGAAAAAAATGGTACAAATATTAAAGTTAAGTCATATTTATCGAAAGCTGCCTTTTGTACTTTTGCCTTTTGAGGCAGGGAACAAACCTGGAAAGGTGTGACAAAAAGGAATATCATTGTGAAACTGAAAGTCACAATAATAATTTTACTTCAATTAATTTCATTTACTTGTGACAGGAACCTGAAATTTAAATTGCATAGCCCTGCTTTAGGCTTTATAAACACTAACAAGCACACATGGTCAAGTTGGCTATTCAACACAGCAGAGAAGCTCAAATTACCACACATATATAGTGTGATTTAACCGACTGATTAGAGGAGTCAATAATAAGCTTTGCATCTCACACAGCTGAGTGCTGTTACATCAATGTTCCTATATACACACCACTAATTACCACTTTACTGTAGCACAACAGGTGAGGTCAGCAACAGTGAAATCCCAACAAGTATCTCATTAAGTTGTACAAAGTCCTAAGACATTGGTGTTTTGATTCACGAGGGATGCCACTTTGGGATGTTCCTAAATCCTCCTCTCCATTTCAATTGCAAAGACAAGTTCTCACTCAAGAGGGCCCATTGTTAAATGTGCAGCTGTTTAGTAACTGTAAGCTGTTTAGAGGAGCTTTGCTGAGAGGCCTTAAGACACACACACATCAATCAGTAGAGCTGCTAATCTGGCCTGCTCGGCTCCGGGCAACTGTCTGTCCCTCTGATTGACCTCCCCTGCAGAGAGGCAGTCCTCAAAGGGAGGGAGGAGTGGAAGGAGGCGTGAGAGCGGATAAGGAATCATGACTACCTACAAACAAAAACATTCATGCTTTGGGGAAGAGAAGGTGAGCGTTGTGTGGGAAGCACTGCTTATTCATTGTTGTACAGAAATGTGAGAAACTTAAGAAGCTACAAGAGAGGGATAATAAAAGCTGGTCCTTACCCTACTTCATTACTGACCTAGCACAGTTTCAGAAATAACTACCATCTCTACTGAATGTGCCTGAGAACACATTAATTATGAAAACTGGAGATCTGTTTGCTGGTTCAAATCTTTTTAAATGCCGTTATCACGATTTGTACACCATCAATTCCAGGGTTTACAATATTAAAGCGTATCTGGGAGCACATCGAGCTCAACGGCCAGTCAAGTGTATGGTAAACACCTTGCACAGCCACTCTAATCATGGGGAATTCTTCTTTAACATGTTTTTTCTACATAAGCTGCAACCAGTGCTGTCTTCACAAGAAGCTGCTCATTGTGAAATAAATTCCTAGAAAGGTAAACAATAATCACTTGCTATTTTCCCGGGAATATGTACCATTAGTATGTGAATTATTCAGTCTCTAAAAATCAGTATGTAGCCACTATGACATTAACTGTTGCTTTCTAGAGTCATTTTCACTGCATTTTAAAGCCTTAACATTATGTTTCGGCTGTCACCATGATGTTTTTTTCAAAGAACAAAATGGCCAAATTGGGACCAGAGCGTGGTGTGCTAGGTTAGCTAATGCCAGAAAGCTTAGCTAGCCAGCTGCAGCCACAAACTGTACAGGTGTAACACACAGACACACATATTTGCGAGTTCTGACTAAATAACAGTCAAATAAATACTCAAATTGCACTCACTGAAACAAGTCTGAACCACATAGGAATTCATAATGCATTATTCCAATATTTGTAATTCCATCAAATATTTAAAAAGGCACCAACAGCAAAACAAAGCATACCTAGCTAACTGGAGGGTAAGGGAGAGCATTAAGTTACCAATGACAGTGGCTCGTAATCAGCACACCTGACAATTTATCGTGCCAACAACCAAAAGGACAAGTTTAAAAAAATTTTTTAAATCGCCCACTGGCCATAGAGGTAGGCATATCCATAGAGACCAAAAATCATTTTTCACTATGATTTTAACATGAGTCTATTAGAGTGACTCATTTTTGCAGGGAGCCTCAAGTGGCTGCAGCAGGAATTGCAACTTAGGTAGTTCTGCAGTGGATTTACATTCTAGTGCAGAAGGCTGTGCTTGGCACTGCTTTCAAAAATAAAGTACTGGTCAATTGTAATACAGACCTTAATTAACTTGTAGCAAAAGTTCAAATAAAAATGTAGTTAATGTTCCCTAGAACCAGTACATCTCCTTGAGACCCCCCTTCTTCCGCTATCCTACCTCTTTAAAGTCCCCAAGAGTATCTCCTAAGCACCACAAAAAATTCCTACCTCCCACATTTACAAATTATTCCCAGTCTTTCTGAGTGTGTTCCTCAGACTGATGATATTTCTCTCAAATGTCTTCACTTCAACAGAGCTAGGATGTTGACATCGCCCCCCCCAAAGTATACAGCAGGCCACCTCTTCAGCAAACAGCATAACAGCTACAAGATAGGAGACCACCATGGGCCCTCTTCCTCATGGTTCCCCTGCCCCCAGCTCGAAGGGTACAGCAGCCAGAGAGAATAGGATATTGGTGTCATCAGAACATGTATGAGGATGCAGCTATCCAATTAATCACCTAATCAACACTGAAAAACAGATCTATTAACCAATCAAAAACTCTCCAATTAGCTTTCCTGCAACCTTGGTGCACCAAATGTGAATTTTATTTCCAGGATTAACAGGACATCCACATGGCTGACTGTAAAAGCCCTACAGTGAACAGAAACATTTGTTTCTATTTTAAAACAATCTTTGAAAATCTGCAGAGTACTGTGATTGTGACTGCGGGGGTGTACTGAAAACATTCAATTCAATTTTATTTATACAGCGCCAAATCACAACAAACAGCCGCCTCAAGGCACTTTTTACTGTAAGATAAAGACTCTACAATAATTACAACATAATCTCCTCTAAGACATCAAACTCTGCCATGCAACTTTGCAATTGTTTTCAGGCTTGCATATGAATACTGACATTCAGAGACTGCTCCCAAAGGTTTTTATGTCATACACTAGTCCCAGAGGAGGTCATGTCTGATGGACCCGGCTCTTGTTTCCTCTGTTTATTATGTCAGTGCTTCCCCGCGACAAGCTGTACTTTCTCTGTCAGATATTGTCTGACACAAATGTCAGTCTCAGCAAAGTGGCGTGCTGTCCCAGAAGCTGTTTTTGGGATTTTGCCCCGGTGACTCAGGGGACAAGAGGGGGAAGTGAACGATGACGTTAGTGCTCGGCTGTCCCTCTTCTATCTTCCTAACTTACCCAAGGGCATACACACAAACACTCATCCCCTGAAGAGCCAGACAAGAGATGTGTTTCACTTGTGGCGTAGCCTAGAGCCCACTCCTATTTCCTTGGAAAGTTTCTGATGCAATCTTCAGCAACTGAACTTTTACTTTTGTCCAAGTAAGACAGATAATGCAAGCTTAGTATCAAATTAAGTTGAATTTGACAACTAAAAATACAGATTACAGAGAACAGCTGCCATAAATCTCCTACTGGACAGGGAACAGCACAGGGTGGGACACTGGTTGGATGCCGACAAGCTTTGGCTAAACGAATACACTGATAGAGATGATTAAAAGTACCACAGACAGAAGTGAAACTCAACTTTTATGTAACAATCACTACATAAACCTCAGTGGAATTACCAGAGAAGTTTAAAGTACCAACAGTTTGTTAACATTTAGAAGAGTGACAGTTTCATGTCTTCCTCCAGTGCTGGACAAATATGTGCTGAGTAGACCTGCATCATCGGTGGGTGTATTGCCTAAAAGTGGTATAACTCTGCAACATATAATATCCCCAGACTCATGCTTACTATTGCCAAGTCTGTTCATGATGGAAAAGGAGCAACGGTGGGAAGCAGACAGCCATGAAGGGACTGCATCAAATTGGTTTTGTTTTGGCGTTGTTCACATCCTAAGAGTCTGGCATTCTCTCCACCCTTTATGCAACAATGGCAGCAGTGTTGCAGTTGCGAGGCCTGTGGGCCAGGCAGCTCACTTCACACTCTGGCTGCTGTTTACTTGAAGGAGGAGAATGAGGAGTGGGAGCAGCCGTGGGGATGAAACCGCCACTTTCCAGATTGTTCAAATGAGGCTTTCGGTAGCAGCGCCTGCTGACTGTTATGACAACTAGGGAGCTGCTCTAAAGAGTCGGTTTACACAAGCAGAACTGGCAGGAAAAAAACAAGCCACTTTCATGCTTCTGATTCATATCATATATCCTGAAGCAGACACATTGTGCCTGTAAAACAATCAGATTTGATTGGCTGACCAAATTTCTTTTTTTAAAAAGTGGTTTTCTTGGTTTCTTCCCCTTACACTGTACTAATCTGTAGAAAAGTCAAATTTGTATGTCAGCTGTCATAAAGCACTTTCAGTCTCTTTACCGGCTTCGGCATCTTTGCTTCCTCTCCTCCTTACGCCCAACAGCTGAGAGGAAAAATCCGTCACAGGACGGCAGGAAGACCTTTATCACGGGACCTGAAAAAGAAAAGAGTGAAATTAAGGACAATATTTTAAAGAGACATGGCAAACAAAAGATTTCAGGAAAATTCTGCTTAAGACAGCGATTGCCTCCAGCCACAAAAGACCAAATCAGGAACCGGGAACCATGTAGGCCTATCGGGGCATTGCACTGCTGCATGTAGACACTTGAGGTTTACAGCAGTTTCAGTCATCATCACAGTTATAGCTGTAGGTATTAGAGCTGGGCGGTTTGGGCGGTATATCAAAATTTTCATATCACCTTTTTTTTTTTTAAGTCTCAATGGTTCCACTCCATTTTTCCATGCAAGAGTGTTCTCACCCACATGTTCCTCTACAGCATTTGCGATATATGGCTGTTTGATCTGCATCTCACTTTTTACATCTGAAGAACTTCCAGATGACAGACATGGCTCCTCTTTTTAGTATTAATTCCTCTGGGTCAACTTTATCAACTTGTACAGTTGCTTCACTTTTCCAACATTGGCTGGCAGCCATCCTTGCCTCTAAACTTTGGCGCACACTCTAGCAAGCACACCTGTGGTTGTTTAGGCCAATTACCAAATGTTATTGTATAGGAAATATCACAACAGCAGCAACAAAAGGCCAGTTTTCGGTGTGAACCGGTAGTCCTCCCCAGCCCTAGTAGGTATACTTATTGATTTTCTTGGTTAACCATGTACATAATGTAAAGTAGCTGGGGATTTGGCCTGTGATCTGCTGGGATAAGCCAGAGACATATGTAGCAGAAGAGGTTTAGCTGCATGAGAAAAAGCTTTGTAAAGCCTTATTGTTTGGGGTGGTGGTGGTGGGTGTGTGTGTGTGTGTGTGCGTTGGAGGGGGGTGTTAATTAGATTTGACTGTAGGTTCAATACTTGTAAGATTGTTCTCGGATCAAAGCAGGTCGTTACAGGTGGTGGCTATATATGTAATCCCATAAAGTTCAATAAAGTTAAGGTAAAGACTTAAGCAATTACCTCTTATTCTTTGGAACTTTGATGAAAAATGAAAAATTGCAAAGTTCAGTAAATGAAACCACGCTTAAAAATGGTTAAAAATATTTTCACCACAATTATGGTGAGTTTCATTTGTTTAAAAGGCCCAAACCCCCTTAGGTCGACACAAAAATTAATATGGAGGAAAAACCAGAACCTGAAGTTTTTTTAATGTCCCAGTGACCACTGAAATAACTATGGTTCTTTCCTTATTCATTCACGGAACAGCATATTATTTGCTAAATGTAACAAATTAGGATTATTGTAATATATTAAGATTATTCTGTTATGCTCTAAATTGAAAATAAATATATCCACCTGAAAAAGAGGAAGTAAGAACCGAGGGCGGGGGGTGGGGGGGGGGGGGGGAAAAAAAAAAAAGAAAAACAGGGAAAGAAAGCCAAACGGCAAAAACAGATAAGAAAAAAAACCCAAAAAACCCAAA
>VOQJ01047180.1:51678-61763 GCA_015052665.1 Apistogramma diplotaenia | reverse complement strand
CTGTTGGATTCAGTCAACTGGGACCAGTTTCACCAAAACGCTTTGCCAGTATCGGCTTTTGCACAGACTGGTGCCAGTGTCCTGTCTCTCATTCACAAATTACAGACACCGAGTTCACACGTTCACGCTGTAGGCGTTTCATTAGATCAGACTAATTTGATTAAACTGATGGAACAATATTTGTGGTTTCAAAAAAATAACTAAAAAAATTGGATATGGGCGCTTGCGCAGAAGAAAGAGGACAGCGATTCAGCCCGGAGAGACTATATTTAATGAGTCACTATGCAGTCCACTTTGAATTGTTGTTCACTCGGTTACAGAGTTTGGCAGGATTTGCTGCAGATGAGCAAAAATACCAGAATGTGGAGATATAATTTGCTTATGTGATATATTAGATAAGATAATTTTATAGAGATGATTGTCTGTCTGTGTTAGCCGTGTGACAGGCTGGCAATCATGTAATTATGTTTACCCATAAATACTTTAAGATAGGGACAAAAGAATAAAGGGACGTCAGGGTTTTACAGGAAATAAAGAAATAATTATACTGTATGTAAATGTAAGTAGTCTGTTAGTAAATTTAGGTAAATCAAAATTTTAGACAATTACATGAAAGACTAAATAATTACGCTGTAAGTACTGCTTAAGTAATTTTATGGAAAAACAAACCGTATTTCCCCATCTTACATCATAAGGGTGGTGTACGATTATGGGTGCAGGCCATATAATGGAATAGATTAATCTTCTTAAATCTTTTATTTTTTACATCTTTATTTACTATTCAATATAATATTGATGTGCATGATAGGCGTTCTATTATTTAATTTAGAACAGTTTGTTAATTCTCTCGTGTTCAGTTTTGGTTTAGATTAAATAAAGTATATATATTGGAGTTGTTGCGTCAAACCATTTTTAAAAATACACTCCTTTTTCAAAATAATGTTTCAACAGTGAAAGAAAAAAGTTAGACTCGACTCCATCATTATAAGGTGACATAAGTCTGTAAATATTGATGGTATTAATTTTTTCTTGTAAGTTGCAAAGGGACAACGACTGTCCTCATCAAAGTTATATTGGTAAAATAAAAGAACAATTCCAGAAGAAGGGATACAGATTTTAGATTCTGTCTTTTTAATTGTTATTTTTTAAATTAATTTTCAACATTTTCCAGAATTGGTGTACATTAATGTTTACCTTCAATCCCTACTCCTCTTACAGAATGTTCCAGTCAAAGTCTCAGCTCAGTGATGGCTGACCCACAGCCAAATTAGTTCCTGTACCAAGTAAAACATTTGACAGCGGATCTACAGACCAGCAGGTCTCTTATTTAATACTTGGACTGTTGTTTCAAAGTGCAAAATTATTGGACTACAGCTATTTTTCCAATTTTATTTTATTTATACAGCACCAAATCACAACAGTTACCTCGAAGGCGCTTTATATTGTAAGGTAAAGACTCTACAATCATTACAGAGAAAACGACCCCCTATGAGCAAGCACTTGGCGACAGTGGGGAGGAAGAACTCCCTTTTAACAGGAAGAAACACTTATTTGTCTCACACACACTCTGTACCTCATGCTAAATATGTTGCTTATGTAGCACTGGATGGAGCGATGGGTTGAGCCTGCAGCCTTTCTCTTAGTCCCTTTTGCTGCAGGTTAAACACAGTGCTCCTGTCCTACACAATAAGGACGTAAAAGGTTGTAACATTGCTAAATATTACAACAAGTAATTGTCCCACAGTTTCCAGGAGCGCTAAGCTGGACAATGGGCCTTACCCAGAACAAGCCGGGATAATTCAGTTTGTTGTCAGTGTGATTACGTTTGCAGACAGTTTCTGTCGGAGGCACAGGTTTTGATCTTCTGGATTGCTACTTGATTCATTAATAAATCTAATTTTGCAGAATGCCACATAATGAGAAGTGCATGACCACCTTTGCTTGCTGCCTTTGTACTTTGTATTGGGAATGCTTGTGTGATGATGCATTAAGTGAAATAAAGCTAATGCGATACTCTAAAGGCAGTGGAGAGCTTTGCAGATGGCACCAGTGTGATTTTAGTTTTGTTCCCTACCTCTAGTACCCACTGGTGCCACAGTCAGAAGCTCCCATTGTCTGAGCTGCCTACTTCTCAGAAGTCTCCTCAGGATCTATAAATGAATTAAAATCAGTTGAGGAATAAAAGACACGTATCTGCTCATCCCTCTTTTGGTTGTGTGACCTGGCAATTTTTTTGTTGGATAGAAGTGATGGGAAAACACTGGAGAACATTCGTAAAGCAAACTCGCTACTCGTTTGGGTTTACTTTTATCTCCGCACAGCAGGTCCAGAGGCAGTCTCGGCTTGTGATACATCACACACGTGCGCACATTGCCGAGCCAGTACAATTAGCCGTAGAGGGATTTTTATGTCCTAGCCCACCCTCCACCCCTCTTTTCCTGTGATAAACACAACCCAGACTAGAAGTGAGATAAATAATCACACGTTCTGCAGCCTAATTGAGGAAGAGGAAGAGGAAGGCAGCTTTAAAGAGGCTTCATGAAAAAGCTCAGAGACATAGTATGAACTGTACTCTGAAGGGAAGATGTCTCTTTTGGAGGTGATTGAAGAGAGCCGAGAGGTGTTGAACGAGCTGCTCCGTAGCCTGTCCGTGTCCATCAGCGTGCTGACCCGACAGACACACCACAGTCTGAGCCATCAGACCTGGAGGAGAGGTTAGTGTTGGAGCGTGTGCGCGCTGATTGTAAAGCTATGGCTGTGTATATTTGATTTCCTCCTATTAATTAGTGTTTTCTCAGTCTCATATTAACTGGGTGTACTGTGTATATTTTTCAGTGGTTCAGTATCTGCTCTTTGAATCAATGTGGCAGGATGATGGGACAGGATTTCCTATCACCGTGGGGAGATTCCCTCTCCTGTTTTTCCCTCCTCCGTATTCAGACATAATGGATGAATCTGCTTGTTTAGTTTCCCACTGAGGTTACAGCAAGTCCACAGCTCCAAACAAACTTGGCACCTTTTACACCTGTTTACTATAAGTGGGGTTATTGTTTTGCTTTACTTGGAGCCTAAAAGATAAATTACTCAACACCGGATTTGGAGTAACTGAATGGACTGGATTGAGTTTTTAACATATTTCATATCTGACTGTGAACAGTAAACCAAAACACTGATCATCTACTTTTCTTTCAACCTCGGCAGATCTGCAGGGACACTAGCTGCCACTTTAATGCATGCACGCTCTTTGGCATTTTGACCTTGGTAACTGATTACGTGATATAGCCCGTGAGTGGCTAATTGACCTTAGGTCTCAATGCACAAACAGCAGAAATGTGTGTGGTTTAAAAGGAGACGGTGAAGTCAAAGGAAAAGATTAGAGCCACTGTTTTCATCATGGCTTCTAGTCTCTGCTGTCGCCGGCAACCAGCAGAAAGGAAACAGAATCATAAGTCCACACAGACTGGTGAGTGCTGCCTTTGTGTGAAAATAATTCTTAGCTTTAAGTTTGGAACATTTTCTGTGGTTAAGAGGTCATTTAAGAGTCACGGTTAAAGAAAAAACAGCCTAAATGGGGGAATTCATTCAGGTTTCTAGCTGTTTGCTGGAGTTTCATTTAGAGTTTGAGCTTTCAAGCCCTTCAGACTCTTCGTGTGTTACACGACTGAAATGCAGCGGATGAAACTGAGAGTTTGCTTCTGCCTCATGCTTAAATAAATGAAGCATGTGGTAAAGTACAAACTGAACTATGCTGTCATCCCATGATTCAGTAGCTTGTATAACCACCTTTAGCAGCAAAAGTAGTTGTTTGCTGGATGACTTTCAGTGTCTCAAATTGTGGAGAAATTCTGTCTCAGTCTTCTTTACAATATTACTTCAGTTCACTGAGGTTTGCAAGCATTTGTTTATGCACAGCTCTCTTAAGGTTCCGCCACAATAGGAGCTGAAATCTGGACGTTGGGTCATTACAGCACTTGGATTCTTTGCTTTTTCAGCCATTCTGATGGAGATTTGCTGCAGTTCTTGGGATCATTGTCCTGTTACATGAAGCAATTTCAACCAAGCTTCAGCTGTCAGGCAGACGACCTCACGTTTGTCTCTAGAACACTTTGGTACACAGAGGAGTTCATGGTCGACTCAATGACTGCAAGGTGCCCGGGCCCTGTGGCTGCAAAACAAGCCCAAATCATCACCTCTCCACCACAGTGGTTGACAGCTACAGTACTATGAGGTGTTTGTGCTCACGTGCTGTGTTTTGGTTTTCTCTAAACATGGTGCTGTGCATTAAGGTCATGCATCTCCACTTTGGTCTCGCCTATCCAAAGGACGTTATTCCAGAGGTCTTCTACTTTGCTCAGATGGAAAGAGAAGACTTTCTACCGGGAACCCTTCAAAACAAGCCATACTTAGTCAGTCTTTCTTCTGATTGTGCTGTCACAATCTTTAACATTTAAACGTGCTCGTGCTTACTGATGATCAGTTAATCTAGTTCATTTGTTTAGCAGTAACTGGATGCTCTATATCTCCTATGGAAGTAGCAAGGGTGTATTTAGTTTTGCCACACATTGCCTCTGCATTTTGGATAAGTATTTGTTATATAAATAAAGGCATGGTGTAATATGTCATGTTGTATTTCATCTCAGGGTGTGTTTACCTAATTTTTAAACCTGCTCAGGATCAGATAAATTTTTTTATGTAAACCTTAGAATTTAAAGAGGCCGCGCTTTCCTTTAACCAAGACTGTAAATACACAGACTTTCTCAGAAGGAGGGAGGGGCTGAAGAAACAGGAGTGGTGTAGTAGTCACTCAAGAAATGTTGACCAGTGTGCGTATCCAAGAGACGGGGAGGGTCTGAAAATCCAGGAGAGCAGAATGAGACAAGTGATCTTCTGCTCTCTACCTGTAGAGATGAAATCATTAAGGGGGGAAGAGGAGAATGGACAGGGGGGTGGGATGAAGGACCGCACAGGGAAACGGGGGGGAGAGATGTTTGTCTCTGTTTCGCTGGAGGAGATGGAGAGCTACTACAGATACAGCAGCTGCTGTGAGCGTCTGCACCGTGAGTTTCTCTGTGAGATTTAAGGTGCTTTATGTCACTGAGCTCATGGAAGACGGCAACCTGGAGTTATGATGTCACCGATTATAGCTTTAAGTGTCTTTGCCATTGTTGATCTTGTCAATTTTACTGTTTATCTTGGAAAATGTCACTTCACATACAGCATACAGGTATAAGGCTTCTGTAATGCAGGTAAATTGCAAGTAAATTTGCTGCTTTCTTGCAAATGATCAATTTTCTGGTAAATGCTACATCTTCTATTCCTCAGTAGGTCCGTCTTTAGCATTAAATAACGTAAATTCCCATCTGTTCATTCTTCATCCATATAACCAGACACTTGGTTTTGGGGAAACAGTGTGAAGATGTTAATTAACGCTTGTGGGTCCTTGTTTGAGGAAGTGCATGCATTATACGGTATACTGCTACATCCTTATTTACTCAAGGTGGTTCATTAAGTTGGCATTAGTACCTGAAAGACTGAGTGTGACAGAGAAAGGAGGAGGTGTTTGTGCTCACGTGTGTGTGTGTGCGCGTCCATCCAGCATGTATGCATGCGGGGAGCGTGCAGCTTTGATATTTTTTGTTAGATCTCTGCCTTTCAGCGATATTTCAGGTCTATTTTGGTCCCTTTTGACATGTGTATTTTTAGCAACAGCTATTCTCGAAATGCTGTGTCACAAAGCCAGTGCTGTGTTTTTCTTCTTTCTTCTCTTCCCTATATTCCCTATATATCGAGGTGGAGTATCACGGCCATTTATCCAGTGTCAGTGTCCATATGTGCCGCCTTATATTATCTTAAATTTCTAATGTCGAATGAAGTTATGCATCCAAAAGTGCAGCTTTTTATTAAAAAGTGGTTGAAAAGTATTTGAGACCATATCTGTGGGGGGTTTTTGTTGTTCTTTTTTTTTTAATGATCAGCTGTTTTACTTTTTGTGGTCTTTCCCTAAATGATCACCCATCATAACACAGACTGGTTTTCCCCTGAAGTGGCAAACATCCTCTTTCACAATCATGCAGCCTGATTCTCCTTTTTCATCGTGCCAATAAGTTTTGTTTCTTTTTACTTTAACATTTGATAAAACAATTAACATCACTGGGCACTTTTCCCATTTTTGCTCATTTCCTACAAGTCATTTGTAATAACATTTCTTAACTTAGCAGCTTAAAGCATTTTTTTAAAGAGGTTTTAAAAGTTTTAAAAGTTAAGTTTTTATTTTGGTGCAGTGCTGAGTGGCATATTTATATTGTTAAATGTTTAAATAGCTATAAGATACATTATATAAGTTATAAGAAACCTGAATGATGTGAGTCTTGCACAGCAATAGAAATGGTGTCGTTTTAAATGGAGTCTGATTGTAGTTTGATTAGTTTGAATGTTTTATAGAGAACATAGTTGGCTCACGTGACTCAATCACTGGTTGTTCAGCTGCTCTGCAGACAGTGCAGAGAGTGCGATCAACAGTGGATCTGGAGCTGCCCTGCCTCACAAACTGTGGGATGGCACCATTTTGACACTTATCATAAGCTGATTTGTCTGCATGAAAAAGTTATACTGTGCAGAATATCTGTGATGGCGACTGATTTATGTGTTGGACTCCATAAAAGCATCATGAACAATTAATTGATTAAATAAAACTGGCAGCATTACAGTGCATCATGTTCTACAGAACTAATCTAATATAAATATATATAAATAGTGTAGTGCACGGTGGCGTGGCGGTTAGCACTGCTGCCTCACAGAGAATAACATCTGGAGGGTCTGGGTTCGATTCCACCTTGGCCCGGGCCTCCCTCTGTGTGGAGTTTGCATGTTCTCCCTGTGTCTGCGTGGGTTTCCTCCCAGAGTTCAAAGACATGCACTAACTGGGGTTGGCCCTGCGATAGGCTGGTGACCTGTAAAGGGTGTACTCTGCCTCTCGCCCTATGATAGCTGGGACAGGCTCCAGCTGCCTCGCAACACTGAACAGGACAAGCAGAAGAGAAACGATGGATGGATGGATAGTGTAGTGAGATAAGATGAGACCCTCTTGATTCCAAGAGTTGAAACGCAGCTGTTGCAGCAACTGGCCCACTTAAAGGGTCCATATGTATGAAAGCCACCACAACACAAGCAACTTTATGACATTTATATTTGTGCTACAGTGACAGCAGGGATATGGAATTTCAGAAGTGTAGCTGAAGTTCAACATAAAATTCTGAGAGCTTGAATTTACTTGAAAACGTGATCGTACAGCAGCCTGCACTACCACATTTGAAGGCCAGTGGAAAGAAGAGTTTCAAAGCTAGGGGGCTGAAATTTGCAACACAGATTCTCATATATGAGGTGTACTTTATACAATCAAGCTACTCCAATCAGATAAAGGCTCTTAAAGATAGCAGAGCCTGAAAATTGAATATAAGTGTGAGTTTGTTGTGATATCATTCACTGAGAGATAAACTGAATGAAGATGGTGCCCAAACATTTGTGAATTTCCTTGATTTTTCAGCTGACTGTTAGATTGTGGAGTCAAACTATACACAGGTTCGCACCTTTTTGTTTCCCGGCTCAGCCTCCACTGCGTGTTTGGGCCTATGAGTCATTTCACAATTGGCATCTTCCTGTTTATGCTGCTGCTGGCCTATAGCGTTTGATCTCGCAGCGGAAGGAGCCAATAGTGTTCTGTCGTTGTAGACACAGATGTTGGAGGGGAAAGTTTAAAAAAAAAAATCAAGCTGTAAGTTATTCTAGCTGTAGTCTGCACCGCTTCCCTAATACACGCACACACACACACACATGCTCAACTAGGCTTCCTTTACAACCTGCATGCACACACTGATGTCTGCTTTGCATCCATGCACACAGATGCACCTCCACCCATTTCAAAGTAGACCCATTTTCTATTTATGTCTATCATATTTTACAGGCTGTTGTTCGTTCTAAACCCTGACTTGAAAAAGGACGTCCTGTAAATAACTTCATTTCACTTCATTGGGAGTGTTTAGTCAGGCGACTGAGGTCATCTCATGTTAATGTATGACATTACCTAGATCAGATCTACAAAGACGGACATTTAAAATGAGGTGAGCTTATTAGACATGAGAATTACTATAACATAGAGCCGCAATAAAATACAGGGCTTCAGCACAGTCTGAACTCTCGGAGGCAGCTTCTCATGTCTTTAAGGAGTTTTCAGGAGCAGTTCTCCAGGCTTCTTGAAGGACATTCAAAGCTCTTCTTTGGATGTTTCTGCCTTTTTGTTCTGTTCTGTCAGCATGATCCCACACTGCTTCAGTAATGTTGAAGTCTTCCACTGAGACCATTTCTGATGAGGCTTCAGCTCTTTGTGCTATTATTTCCTGTTAAGAAAAATGACTTTCAGATACTGTTCATCTACCCGTTGTGGGTTTTTCTTCTTTTAGTACTGGAACCTGTCCACTTTCCTTAAATTTAATGGACATGCTGCACACCATGCTGAGAGATGCCATGTTTTCAGCTAATAGCTGTTCGGGAATCACCTTCTTGGAGCAAAAATACTATTTTATGCCTGTGAAAATGTGTTATCTTTGCCTATTTTCGTCGATTCAACTAAAGAAATGGGAACAAATCATGTGTTTTTGCGACTGAGTGCTAGTAGCAAAGTGCCTAAAGATCTTTGCTAAGTTGTCTGTTATGTGCAGACATAGTGCTGGTTCATCCATTGTATCAGGTGCCTCTTTTATGCTTGAATGATTCATAGGTCAGTGTTAAGTGGCTTAATAAACAAAATGGTCAGGTATAAAGACTGGACTGAAAATGAGTGAAAATGTCCAAACAAACAGGAAACCTGGAGAGCTACAGTATTGCTCGAGATCACTTTAATAAAGGACAAAGTCTGGCTCCTTGGAAGCAAAATGTAAAGAAATAAGAGGCTTGAAAATGTGTGTTTTAAGTGTGTGTGTGTGTGTGTGTGTGTGTGTGTGTGTGTGTGTGTGTTGCCTAGTAAAATTAAAGTATTTCAGGTTAGAAACTGAGTGAAAGGGAAGTTGATAACCCTTTCCACGTGAATTGGAAATGTTTGGGGGTGGAGGTGTAAATTGGTGACGAGTGGGTGAAACCCGCTCGCTGCGCTTGGCGTTACTGGAGGATAAAACTGGTCGAAACAGGAAGTGAGCTATTAAAAATCCTCTGCCTTTTCCTGTGCAGCAGCCAACGTGCTCTATCTTCTAAATCTGACGTGATGTAAATACACACGTACACCCACAGATTTCCATTTTGAAACAGCTTCCTTCATTATTACATGCACATGTTTTAAATCCTGCAGGCTCGGTCCGCTCCAGCCCTTCGTTTATTGATAATCTTATCTCAGACTGGACTGAGATTTGTGTTTAATTTGATCTCACTGTGGACCTCACACAGCCGTCGTTTATCTCTGTCTGTTTGGAACTAAACCCATTCTTTCTATAAAATAATTGCCAAAACATTTAATTTTTGTATTTAACCCGTCAAACATGACTTCGTAGCCTCTAGTGGTGAAACAGGGTTGTTAGCAGGAGCACTTTTCTTGTATATTTTCCAAAGCGTTGTGCTTTGTTGGAGGTTGTTGAAGAAGCTTCCTTTTCGGGGGCTTGTGTCGTAGTTGTGCATGCATGTGCATACCTTTGACACTACAATATGACACTTTTATATAGCAAAAATTTTACTGGTATTATCACAAAGGGCTCAGCCCTGACGTGGACTTTAGCCTTTGCAACAAAACTTCATAACACACTAAAGGAAATGAGATAAGCATGCAGTCACTGTCAGGCAGAGGGTACATTTTTAACTTTGCAGGAATGCAAAGTTTCTGTTGCACAGTTTTAAGGCTTCCTAGGAGCATGTTTGCATTCAGTTAATGAGTGCTTTTTCTTTTCTCAGATTTTATATAAAACATAGACTATGGGTTCATTTGCACCAGGTCTTAAAGGGCTACTAAAGCATATTGAAATTAATGAATGAATGAACAATGTAGACTGTTCAGCTGTCAATCATACAACAGACGACATTACTAAAAACTGCCTGTGCTTGCCGTC